>VDFB02352031.1:0-77172 GCA_007258455.2 Sequoia sempervirens | reverse complement strand
TTTATGTATTTATGTTTTTACATATGTAGGTTTGTATGTTTTTGTTTGTATGGGTGTATGTGTATTCATTTATATTTGTATGTATGCTTATAAATTTGTGTTTTTGGTTTTTCTTTTATTGTTTTCTTTATTTTGATGCTTGGTCATTTTGCCTTACTCTGCTCTTTTATCTTTTGTACCCATTCCTTTAGTGTCCCTTTTAGCTTTCTTTATTTTCCTTTATTTGCATTGTTTTTACCAAATTGTGGTTGTTCTTCTTTTCTTATTTCATTCTATTTGTTACTCTCTTTGTTTTTGTTTTTCTTCTTTTTTTGCACCATATAATTGGGGCATTTTTTATGTCTTTATCTTCCTTTGCTTACTAATTTGTGGCCTTGTATATTTTTCTTTATTTTTTTATATATTTTTTATTGTTAACTCTCTCTCCCACCAACCCACCTCCCCCATCCTTTATTAGGCTCTGTCTACATTTATAATTCACTTTTTCCTCTTCCTGATGATGGATCACTAAGTGTGATCTGAAATGTTGATCTAAAAATAGTTGAATCCAAAAAACTTGCATACAATTTCATGGACTATGGAAAACTCATACCAACTATTAAAAAAATTAGTTCAATGTCTAGTTTGGCCAAAAATTGTAAACTAGTATTGTGGGATCACCCGTATAAAAATTATTATTTTGACATGTACATATATGATACGAGCTATTGTTGTTTACTCGTGTTATTCTATAAGACTTATGATGTTTCTAATAATGTTGATAAGGTGGAAAAGGTTAGACCCTAATATTTTACTTTAGGATCTCATAAGGATTTTTTACACAATTGGGGGTCTTATCATTAAAATTCAAGATTGGCTAGGATATGAAATTGACTTGCAACCTAAAAGGTGATTCAATCAATCCTAGGATCTAAATTTGAGGACTTGGAAATGGATTTTGTATGAAAATTCAATGATATGACTAAATAACTATGAAAATGTATTGTTTTGATGTAAATATAAAAAAAATCAAAATTGACAGTTAAATTCTGAGGCTAGATCTAAAAAGAGCAGAGTACTATGCACCCATAGTTTGTATTTGGTGTTGATTTTGATACATTAGGGTGCAAGAATGCCCTAGTCTAGGTGTAGGAAACCTTAATTTTATTTCATAAGCCTCAGGTACCCAGTTTGTAGCTTCTCTCTTCCATATTTTGTTATTGGATCTTTGTTTATTGTCAAGATATTATAGTTTTTGTATCTTGTCCAGTTGTAGGGTTAAATGCATGAATGATTGAATTGTCTTCAAATCCTCCTTTAATCCTCTTTAGATAAATACCTATACATTCAAAATTAGAGGAAGGGTTGTGCCATATAAGGGTATACCTTAGTCAAACTCTATGTTAGTGTTTCCACCTCTACAATGGAAAAATTAATGATAGAGAGCTTATCCTTTTGAGGGATAAAGGATAGAATGACAAAATAATGATGAATCAACAATAGACTAAAACTCGCCACTCAAATCTGATTTATTTGAAGCAATAAATTCATGCACATATCCTCAAGGCTTGATTTCAATTTTGCTTGGAATTTCTTTAAAGAACTACAAGTGTTAGTCCTTGCAAATAAAATGAATGCATGAGCATGAAAAGGCTCACATAAAACTTGACATGATGCTTCAATGTTGAAATGTTGTAATGAATCTCTAAATTTTCTCTTAATTGCTCTTGAATGCTTTTAGGACACTTGATTTGCTCAATTGAATTTCCAATATTTTCTAGATGATTTTCAAATGATGAAATGACTAAGTATTTATATGAAATTTCCCTAATTTCTTGAAAATCAAATATCGATGACTGCTAATCAAAATTTAAATTTCAAATATTAAATTATTATCGCCAATGCTTTGAAATTTGGGGCCACACTAAGGGAACTAGGGAATAAGGATTCCCTAGTCTGGTAGATCCATAAATCTTTAGGATCCAAAGTGCTAATAGCAAAAAAAAAAATGTATACTTGCATCTTGCACATTCAATTTCTTGATAAGTGTTTAGATGGGCCATGGAATGCATAATTTAGGATTTTAGGAACACAATTAGGTATAATTTCTTAGGAGGGGGAAACATAGTGTGAAACTATCAAGGATGATAATTTATGATGCTACATTTAGCCCCCACTTTAGTGAGAGTATGAAATTACACTCAGACTCACACTAAAGTAGAAAATATGTCAAGAGGGGTCTGATTATCCAAATGTTGAAAAAATAGGATGACTATGAATCTAGGGGAGTGTGCATGCCCCCAAGATTCAAGATCATATGGCAAGACAACATAAAAATAAGGGAAAATGCATGATGAAATACAACATGACAACATAAAACACAACATGGAAATGCAAAAGGAGGGTATGGTAATCATGGACTAGCAAGCTCTACATAAATTTTACTAGGATCCATATCCAAAGGTATTCATGACTTATGGGCTAACAAAGTATAATATTTGCTAGTTTAACCATGAACCAAAGGTACCATGGGCTAGTGAAGTCTGATATTTTGTAGGTGAGCCTTTCAAAGATAGTAGAAAATGAGAAAAAAAACAAGCAATAGTGAGGATTGGTTTTCACTAGGTACATTCGTTAAATTCTTTGTTTACCTAAATTATTTTTTCCTTGATTGTCAGTTTTACCTCTTTGACAAAACATTGATGTATTTTAATAATTCCACTCCCTGGTACTAATTTTAAATGAATGAGAATCCCAAAGGAACATTTATTTTTTACATATGTCATGTTTTTCTTCATGTTATAGTTCCACCCCTTCAACAAGTTCATAACCATACAAACTAAATGCCTAATTTTTGCAGGTGGTAGTCAATATTTTATATCTCAAAGACAAATAAGTAGTGTACCCATGTCAACCATACTTAGAGTTGTAGTCCCAATAACTCTAATAAGGTTATATAGAAATGATCAAAATGTTAATCCAATACATCACTACATCCAACACGTGTGAATAAAGTGAAGCACATAATGGAATGTGTGCCCCCACCTTAAAGTAATTGCTAAACACCATGTTATGAGAAATTTCTTTAAGATAGATAATGATAAATGCAATGTGACAAGGTCATGAGAGCTTATTTGGAAAGCCCTATGCCAATGATATGTTTCCAAATGAATCTAACTCATGGTAAGGGGTTTCCCCCAATGTAATGCAACAAATAACACAAAGATGATCACATAAGGGATCCATGGATCTGGGGCTAGTATACATCTTTGCTACAATACAAGTGAGCTCAAAATTGACATCAATCCCTCAAATACACATGGAACTATGAACACAACAAAAGAATGACACATGGAGAAAATTATTGCACAGATGGTTTTCATTGCACCAAAAGATTGACCTATTAATTCTCGATACAACCACTAGAGTTAATGAATCCACAAGAGGTAGTTAAGCCATGTCACAAACCCAAGTTCTACATTGCACAGCACAAGGAGACCAAGGGTGCACACCTTGCAACAATCCCCCTAGTGTAAGTGATGGGTTTGAACCTGTGACCCAGGCTTTGATACCAATTGTTGCATAAATGTTTTTCATTGTACCAAAAGATTGACCTATTAATGCCTGTTATAATTTCCAAAGTCAATGAATCTATGGGAGGTGGTTAAGCTATTTCACTAACCCAATTGTTGCACTACATAGCATAAGGAGACAAAGGGCACACACCTTGCAACAAAAAAAATAAAACTTTGGGTCAACATGGAAGAGACATAAATGTCTCAATGCCTTACATCATCCCCAAAAGGAAAACACAAGACAAAAAATAGTGTTTATGACATAAGAAAGAATATAGATACAAATAGATGAATGTCATGTCAGATCCATTTCCTTTATATCCTTGTGCCAATAGAGCATCAAGGGTCCTCCAAAGAAAACTCACAAATATAAATACACATCAAGTAGCACAACACAAGAGATCACATCATGTGTAAGAAAACACAAATAACACATAAAGAAAAAAATGATATTGCACATGTGATCCAATCTAAAGAAAATCATCTACATCTCAAACTTTTTCACCATATATGGAAGGTAGAAAACTCTCCAAAGTGATTGCAACAAGTGAGGTACTTGGAGCATCACTAGGTTCAACATACATTGAATCAATCATATTAGGAGGATCATCACGGTTGTCCCATCTAAATCCATATACTTTGAGAACAACAAAGATAGTTCATTATGCACTTGTTCATCAATCCTAGCATCTTCATTTCATCATCCAAATTTATTACAATGGGTGTTTTAATGACAATATTAGTTGTATGTTCTTGTTTCACTAGTTGTTTTGGTTAGGACATGTAAGGCTCGATGTCATATTTTGGTGAAAGTTGTAATTCCTCTTGATTTATTTGCATAGGTGTTTTATCATTAGGTAATGTCTTATTATTTTCACCCAACTAATGAGAAATAGCATGATGTCTATGCTTACTCTCTTTAGCATTTCTATTTCTTCTTGTGTAGTTTTTGATTTGTGAAGGGGTAAGAATAGAGTTTTCAACTATTGGTCTATTTTCTTCCTTTAGAGGAGGAACTGAAGGGACCATCAGGGGTTCGAAAACTATTCTCTCTTTAGGTCTATAATTTTTTTTCTCTTTTTGTGGCATAAAGGTAGTCACGCGATTGTCTCTTGATCTTTTGTATGATATTGTTGGAGGGACTGCAACATAAATGATTGGTGGGTTTGGGAGGATACTTTCCTTAGACATGGTTTTATCCACAACCTATAGAGTGGGAGGAACAACCATAGCCTTATCATTCTCAGGTGGGATATTGCCAAGGGATAAATTTGTTATACACTTTTCCTTAAAAAAATTATGCCACCTGAAAAAAAAATCCTCACAAGGTTTAATAGGTTCCATAGGTTGAGGCCAAAAATAATCAAATGAAAAGTTTCCACAAGAATCCAAAGGATTAAACCCACTATGATGAATTGCATATATTTTTTTTCAAATGGGAACTTTATGCACTTGTGGATTACTGATAAGACAAAATTCATGGAGCATAGCCATGAATATCCTAGCTTCACACAAAATTGGTTCAACATCAAGATGATGTAGAATGATACATTTAGTGGTTTCAGTCCAACTTTAAGTGAAAGAGTTATCGAACCTATCGTAGGGAAAGTAAAACCATCATGAGTTTTAACCATTATTTTGGTTGTTCATAAGAATATTGATAAAATTCATGCAAAAATAATAATTCCTTAGTGATCACATTCTCTAAAAACTTGGGATCAATGAGTATCTTTGGTGTAGGTTTGTCATTAATACATCTAGTGATATAGAGAGGACCATCTAGTGCATGTATAGATGCATCAATGTGTGTGAAAGCAATGCTAGGTAACAAAGTGGTTCAAGCATTACAAGGTTGAAATTTTATTAGAGTAATCATATTATCTATACTATCATCATCATCATTCTTATCATCACAAATGTAGAGTCTAAACTAATGTATTGTAAACTTGGTACAACCTAGTGCAGGGGCACCTAATCATTTTTTGTAAATATGGTCATATGATGGTTTTTAGGGTGTTTTGAGTCTAATGTCATGAAATAAGGTCATAATAGACCATTTTTAATGTATGGATTCATTTTGGGTTGGTTTTTGTATAAGTTGTCAAGTTTTGTAGTTTGTTGCAAAAGTTGCATTACAACTTTACAATTTTTGGCTTGGTTTGGGAAGTTGAAGGGTCATAAGTTCAAAAGTTAGTTATATCCATTTGTTTGAGATTGAAAAAAATTTAAATATTCTTGTAAACCTCAAGGAAAGGATTGGAGAATTGTTCTTGAAGTTTAAGCAATAAGATTTCCCTATTTTCTCTAAAAATTCTATGTGTTCTCATTCAACTTTGTTGCTACAGGTCACTGTATGATCCCATACAAAGGAATATTAAACTAAATAGTTTTTAATATTATGGAGGCATGAATTAACACCATTTTGGTTTTTATTTAATTGAATTTCATAGAGTTTGAAGAACTTTACAAGCATTTTTCTGATGACAGGTTGAAAACCCTGTTTGGAGGGTTTGAGGGTGTTTAAAATGCATTGATGACCCATTCCACTAGTAATATTGTTTGAAATTTGGTGGGATGGGTGAATTTAGGTAGGGTTAGGTGTTCATGTAGGTTTCAATAGTAGTGAGTAGAGTTTGATAACTTTTTGGCGCTGCCCTAATTGATAATTTCATGGGTTTTGGCTTAATTTGATGGCTAAGAGTGGGAGTTTGATTAAAATGCATTGATAAAGGATAGGAGATGGTTTAGGAAGCATGTGAAAACCTAGAATGGTTTTGTTTGAGGTGTTTTCAAAGTGGTTTGAGTCCTGGAGTACAAATTTTCAATAAACCTTCTTGTAACTAGCCTAAAGAGGCCTAAACAAGGGTCTTGTGGTTTGATGAACTTGTAATTGTTTCTATTAATAAAATTTGTGGGTTCAAACCTTTTGTAACCTGGTTGAGGTCCTACAATGGATACTTAAGGTAAGAAGAGTGTTTGGTTGGGTTTTGCTTCAGAAAACAAGGTTAATTAAGCCTCTTTTCAGCGTAGCAATCCATTTTATGGTTTGAAAGTCTGAAACAACTATATGCACAAATTATATATGTTGAAGAATGCCATAAAGGGTATCTATAATATCAATACTTCTGTGGGTTGGAAGTTTCTTCTGAAAGATAAGCACAATTTTCTCTATTTGATATGCTACAAGGAAAATAGGAAGGAATTGTGAAATGTTGTCAAGTTAAGGTTTTGAAGGTGGAAGAATTGTTTGAGATAGTTTGAATTGTGATTGTAAGACAAACTCCTCCGTGCTCTGCATCAAGTGGTATCAAAGAATAGGTTTTTGATCTTTTGGAAGGAAAAAGATTGAATTTTGAAGAGGGAAAAGTTGGAAATTGAAAGGAAAGATGCCTCTTAAAGGAAGTGGAGCCCTTGGTAGGGAAATAAGGTTGTTAAAGGAATGACAAGAAGCACTTTTAGCTAGATTTGCAGCATTAGAGACAAAACAAAGGAGAGGAAAGGCCACTAAAGAGGAAAGTGACCGAGAGGAAGAGGAAGAGGGTGAGAATGAAAACCCTCTAGGAGGATTCCAAGGTAATGATGAATTGGACCCTAATGAAAGAAGGATGTTGAAGATGTTGAAGGCTATTAGAGGAGATGCTTCTGGTGAGAAAGTAGATTTTTCAATGTATTATGGAAAGTTGGATGCAGAAGAAGTACTAAATTGGATTGATGCACTGGACAATTACTTTGAATTCTAGGAGGTTGCAAATGATCAGAAGGTAAATTTTGCTAAGACTAAGTTGAAAGGCCTTGCTCTAACATGGTGGAATTATGTGCAGGAGGAAAGAGTGAAAGGAGAAAAGCAAAAATTAGTTCATGGGATAGAATGGTGTCAAATATTAAGAGCCAATTCTTGTTAGGTGATCATGCAATAAAAACTTTCAAGAAGCTACAAAACTTAAAGCAAAAGGAAAAGGATGTCATGAATTACACTGAGGAATTTCACAAGTTGAGCATTAGGGTTGGTCATGTGGAATATGAAAATGAGAAGATAACAAGGTATATGAATGGCTTAAGATTTCAAATTCAAGATGAATTGAGTTTGGCTACTCTTGGGATGGTTGAAGAATATCTTCAGTTGGCTACTAGGGAAAAAGAGAAGTTAAAAAGAAGGAAAGAAAGACAAGGAAGAGGCAGAGGAAGCACTAGTAGAGGAACAAGTTCAAGGCAGTCCTATGAAGACCAAGAAGATGCAAGTAAAAGCAAAGACCAAGTTGCTAATCAAAGAGGTGGATTTAGAGGTTTCAAAGGAAGATTTAGTGGACAAGGCAGAGGTTCAAGTAAATTTTTAGGGATATGTTATCATTGCAATCATTTTTTCCATCAATCATGGAAGTCTTCAAAGAAACAAGCTTCTAATTCAACTAGTGGTGACAAGAGAGTTTAGCTGGTACAAGAGGAAGATTGTGAGAGTGTTAACTCTCCTAATCAACTTGTTGATCCAGAAGTTGGAGAATCTCTTATGGTTAGAAGAACACTCCTCAAAGCATCCAAGGAGAAAGAACCACAACAAAGGAGAACACTACTCAGGACAACTTGTAAATGTAATGGAAAGGTATTCAAAGTAGTAATAGATTCAAGGAGTACTAATAACATGGTGTCTATTGAAATGGTTGATAAATTGAAGTTGGAAAAGATACCTCATGCAACACCTTATAAAGTGTCTTGGTTGAATGAAATTCAATATATTTTATTGAATGAGCAAGCTTGGGTTGAGTTTAATATTGGTGGATATAAGGAAAAAAGGATTGTTTCCCTTTGCTGCTAGAAAGACAATGGCAATTTGATAGACATACAATTTATGATGATAGAAACAATACTTATGATATTGAAAAGGATGGAAAAACTCACTTTGACTCCATTACTGGAAGATGATAAGAGACAACGTAAGGAAGCTAAGGTGATAATGTTGGGTAAGAAAGAGTTTATAAAGCTTAAGGAAGACAAATATGAGGAATTTGCAGCCTCTACTAACAATGAAGATGTTAGGACAACAAGTTTGAAAAATGATTCAATTTTGGAGCGAAAAGAATTCATAAAAGTAGAAGGAAAAGATGCAAACAAGAACCTTACAGTTATTTTATAGCATGGAAATGTTGGGACAACAGGTATGAAGCATGACTTTCCATTGGAAGGATCTAATATTAAGTTAATGATAGCACTTGATATAGGGAAGGTCAAGGATGAAATGATTGTGGGAATGAAAGATTGGTTAGAGAAGCATGTTGAGGCCATGACAGAAAGAGTTCTTTGTCCATTGATTTCAAAAGAGGCTAGTGGGTAGTCAAATTATGTCAATATAGAGGTTTGTAAACCTGATAAAACAATGGTACTAGGGGCAAAGAATCTGGTGGAAGGGATGAAAGGTAAAGGTGAAGAGGTGGAAGATGAGTTACAAAGAAATGTGGACAAATTGGAGTACACAAGGAGAGTAAAGGAGAAGGAAGTTCTTTACAAGGTATAATAAGATGTGATAGTAGATAAGGAATCCATTTTGATAGCATTTTCAGTGGTAGCATAGATGAAGGATCACACATCAAGTGTAGAGCAACATTTTCAAAGAAAGAACCAGTCAAAGGGAAGATACAATGCATGTTTCCAACACCTGATCTAGTGGAAAGGGTTAATAGATGGAAGGACATTTTGAGATCAAAGAGAAGGTGTGGTCAAGCATGATTTACTACAATACAGTACTCAAGGGACTTGAGTTTTTTTTGTCTGAGTGTAAGGTGCAAGGGCACCTAATCAGTTTTTGTAAATATGGTCATATGATGGTTTTTAGGGTGTTTTGAGTTTAATGTAATTAAATAAGGTCATAATAGACCATTTTCAATGTATGGAGTCATTTTGGGTCAGTTTTGGTATAAGTTGTCAAGTTTTGTAGTTTGTTGCAAAAATTGCATTACAACTTTGCAATTTTTGGCTTGGTTTGGGAAGTTGAAGGGTCATAAGTTCAAAAGTTAGTTGCAACCATTAGTTTGAGGTTGGAAAAAATTTAAATATGCTTCAAAACCTCAAGGAATGGGTAGGAGAGTTTTTCTTGAAGTTTAAGCAATAAGATTTCCCTATTTTCTCTGAAAATTATGTGTGTTCTCATTCAACTTTGCTACTACATGTCACTGTATGATCCCATACAGAGGAATATTGAACTAAATGCTTTTGAATTCGATGGAGGAATGAAGTAACATCATTTTGGTTTTGATTTTATTGAATTTCATAGAGTTTGAAGAAATTTACAAGCATTTTTTTTTATGACGAGTTGAAAACCCTATTTGGAGGGTTTGAGGGTGTTTAAAATGCATTGATGACCCATTCCACTGGTAGAATTGTTTGAAATTTGGTGGGATGGGTGAATTTAGGTATGGTTAGGTGTTCATTTAGGTTTTATGAGTAGGGAGTAGGGTTTGATAACTTTTTGGTGCTTCCCTAGTTGATCATTTCATGGGTTTTAGCTTAATTTGATGGTTAAGAGTAGGAGTTTGATTAAAATGCATTGATAAAGGATGGGAGATGGTTTAGGAAGCATGTGCCTACCTAGAATGGTGTGTTTGAGGTGTTTCCAAAGTGTTTTGAGGCCTACATTATAGATTTTCAATAAACCCTCTTGTAACGAACCTAAAGAGGCCTAAACAAGGGTCTTGTGGTTTGATGAGCTTGTGATTGTTTCTATTGATAAATGTTGTGGGTTCAAGCCTTTTGTAACCTGGTTGAGGTCTTGAAATGCATATTTAAGGTAGGAAGAGTGTTTGGTTGGGTGTTTCTTTAGAAAACAGAGTTAATTAAGCCTCTTTTCAACATAGCAGTCCATTTTAGGAGTTGAAAGTCTGAAATAACTATATGCACAAATTAGATATGTTGAAGAATACCATAAAGGGTATCTAAAATTTCAATAATTTTGTGGGTTGGAAGTTTCTTCTGAAATATTGGCACAATTTTCTCTATTTGATATGCTACAAGGAAAATAGGAAGGAATTGTGAAATGTTATCAAGTTAGGGTTTTGAAGGTGGAAGAATTGTTTGAGATAGTTTGAATTGTGATTGTAAGACAAACTCCTCCCTACTCTGCATTAGAACCTACACAATTCAAAGGTTTATTTGACTGAACAGTCCACTCAACATTGCAAGGCTAAATTAAAATTTCAACCCAAGGTTTGTAAACTTATGATGGTGTTGCATTGTATGTTCGTTCAAATACTAAAAACTACCTAAGTTATCCCACTTAAGATATTCTACCTACTGGAAATTACAAAATTGCATAATAGTGAAAGAACAAGCCATAACTAGTGGCTACAGATACCTACAACTTAAATTGTAATTGAACTATTGAGCTAATAAGATATTATCATATCAATTCAAAACTAATTAAAACTAACTTGTCTAATTTAACCTCCAGACTACTACTAGTTAACTATTACATGCATGATCATGAACATTCATTACTAATAAGAAAAGTATGAGATTCTAGTTTAACTTCCATGTAGTTCATGGAGTAATGATAAACAAAAAACAACTATTTAAACAAAGATAAATGACTAGAAAATGAAGTGAAGAATAGTTACCTTGAGTGGCCTACTCAAGTGGTTGGTCTCACTTAACTGGAACCAAATCTAACTAACAGATTCTACGCATCCACATGAAATTGAATTCATTATTGCATATCATGAAAGATTACATAAGATCTTCTTCACAAACAGTATTCAATGAAAATCATCATAAGTATCCATCCTATCTTGAAATTGGAAAATAACTGATAATGAAAGACTAAAAAACCAAATAACTTATCTAAGGATTCAACCATCAGCTATATACAAGCTTGAGGGAATCTTATTCTAGGAAACAACTAACTACAATCATTAACTTCCACTCCTATATATCAGAGTGTATAGTTAAGATTGAATTGTTCAAACCATAACTAAAAAGAAAGAAGAATCCTAATAAGACTGAAACTTTGTAAAATAGGTTTGCATGTAAAACACACAAACATTTTTTAAAATCCTATTAATAAAGGAGACCTTTCTAGCACTTATTAACTTGTTATAATGATTCACTTTCAATCTTCATCAAGTATCTTAACAATAGTTAGTGCATTTCAACTTAATCTAGAACTCCCATGTTTTGTTGTCCCTATCTTCCATTTGTTGTGGGTTACAACTTCCAATTGCTACGTGGTATAGTTCCTCCTTGGCCGCAAAAAGGTTAATTCACAAAGTATGTGCACAAGACTAACTATCATAATTAAAACATATAATTTCATCCACATCTCATGCACATTCACATATAAACCATGCAATACTTATTATGTCATAACCATATTTCCATTACTATTATTACGTCGAGAGACGTCTTACAATGGCATTTGGTGTGTTTAGAAAAATTGTACCTTAAATCAAGGAGAGTTATTCACATCATGACCCTTCATGCTTTTTTTTTATGTAAATCTTGATATTAATAATAAAAAAAAAAAAAAATAACCAAAAAAAATTGGTTATAAAATAGTAACTACCAATCTGTTAAATATTTATTGATTCATTATTAACTCATCAGCATTGCAGGAGAAAGGTTCGAAAACTATTTTTGCATAATTGTTTTAATGTGAATGCATAGTTCGCCACTGAAACCAACCAATTCATTTTTCTACTGCACAGGCAACCAGAGGCCTTGATTTGCATCTTCTTGCATATTGAAGCCATGATTGAGGTACATTTTTTTAAACACTCCATTCTTCTCTTATTCAATCTAGGCACATTACTTTCTGCTGTGTTATGCTTCATGGATAGGTTCTCTTATGTTGTCTTTTCATTCGGGTCAGGCTTAGCTTGGATGAGATGTTCAATTTGGAACACAGTGTAGGCAAAGAATGCATTCAAGAAAGTGAGTTGTTGGCCCTCTTGGAGAAAACAAAGGAACCCATCTACTATGCTGGCTTTGAACCCTATGGTCGGATGCATATTGCTTAGATATGTTTTTCCATACATTATTTCTTTGTGGATTTTGGGTTGTGTTTTTATTTTCTTTCATTGGTGATGGGATTTGAACTATTGACCATGTAGTAGCATTTCCACCAATAGATAAATGCTAGAGAATATAGTGTTTGTGAGATGATTTTTAAAAAAAGTTATGCTATTTCATTTTCTTGTATTTCTTGAATGGAATAGACTGAGACAACCTTTTTTTTATATTATTTAGAAATAGGACTTTCTATAATTATTTCCATACTCTATTCATACGCTCTTCTCACCAGGACTCCACTTTGGATGCTAATTGGAAAGAGCTCTTCTGCTGCAATTCATCACAACAATAAACTGATTAAGACATATTCAATCCTTTTGATCAATCCAAAAGACAATTTGATATGTTGTAGATTGTCTTAGAAAATTTCAAGATGCAATTGACAGGTATAAAGCTAAATTCTAAAACCTTTGTTAGTATACCTACTACCCGCACCAATATGAGAGACTTGGAATGATGCGTGGAGTCCATTAAAGCTCAATGGAAAGAGCATTTTGTATGCTTGTAGGCAAGAAGTGCGAAAGCATAGATAGGGCGTATGAACCATTTGATAGACACCTCCAGGAAATGCGATCTCATGGCCGCCATGATTGCAAGATATGTATGCAAAGCGTGGAATCTTAGACAAATCACGTGAGCCGTTTAGTAGAATGTCATCTCATGGAATGTCATGATTGCAGATTTGTATAGTTTGCATGCAAAATGAATTTGTTCAAAAGGCTTTAGAAACCCTTGCGTGAATGCAACTGTAGAATATCTCATTTATTATTTATGTCAAGAATTGAACTCTACATTTAAACAGTTACAATGTACTGACTCTTGAAGCTCTTTTATTCTAACATAGCCATTTAGCTAACTATAACATGAGCCACAGGCCTACTTACAAGAAATTATTTCCTGCAATATTCAAAGTTGGACTGATCCCTTGAATGGCATGGCAGGTGTGGAGCACAGAGTGGTATTGAATGATAGCCGAAGATGCCTCTCCATTCCATTTTTCTTTAATCCTTCACACTATGTCATGGTCAAGCCTCTGGAGGAGATGGTGAGTGGAGAGAATCCTCACAAGTATATGGAATACAATTGGGGAAAGTTTTATAAGCCAAAGAAGGATAGCAATTTTAAAAACTTGGGAGTTGAGAATATACAAATCTACCACTTTAGAATCTGACAGGTATGGGATTAATAAGGTGGCATTACCTACTGCCAAAGATCAAACATGGCATAAACATAAGTTGCTACTAGAGAACAAATTCTCTTAGATGCATATATTGTAAATACAATGTCTTCTATGGAATATAGTCATGGTGTATAGAAATATTACATTTCTACAATGTCTTATATGGAATACAGTCATGGTGTATAGAAATATTGCATATCTACAATATATTTTAAATGTAATATTATTATGTCGTCTATGGAATGACATAGTGATGCATGTCATTGTAGTGTTACTAATTATATATACTCTTAAAGGTCTGAAATATTAAAAAGTGATTGGTAATAATTTGAATGTCTATTTAAATATTAAATAGTTGAATGGTGAAATAGTTATTGTTTTTATTAGCTGAAATTTAATTTTGATTATTAAACTATTTCATAATTAAAAATAACTCTCTTGCTACATTTTTATTCTTTATTTAATTATCTTGATTTTATATGTTATGGAATCCCCAATATATTCACCACTCTAGCTTATCTCACTTGACATATTAGAGGGAGGGGGAGAGATAGAGGCCGATATAGAGAGATAGACAGACTGGGATAGGAAAAGAGATAAAGAGATAGGGAGAGAGATAGATAGGGAGTTATACATAGAGAAGGATATGGATAGAAAGAGATAGAGAGATGATTGAGAGGGAGATTGAGTGAAAAATAAAGATAGAGTAGAAGAGATGGAGGGAGAGAAGGCGTGAATAAGGTAGAGGAAGACATTTCTAGAGATAGGGAGAGAGATGGATGGGTAGAGAGAGGGAGACATTTTTAGAGATGGAGGGGGAGAAAGAAATATAGAGGTAGAGATCGAGATGAATATAGATAAATTGAGGAAGAGTGAGACAAGTAGATATAGGTAGAGATGAATATAGAATGGGAGAGGAAGAGGGAGAAAAATAGATAGAGATATAGAGAGAGATAGAGGGAGAAATAAAGATAGATAGAGATATAGAGATAGAGGGGGAGAGATAAAGAGTGATAGATAGAGAGGAAGAGATAAAGAGATAAGGAGGAAGAGGGAGAGATAGAGAGAGATATATGGTGAGATAGAGTGATATAAAGAGAGATATAAGGAGATATAGAGAGAGGGAGAGGGAGAGAGATAAAGAGAAAAATAGAGAGAAGTAGGGAAAGACAAATATATAGAGGGAGACATGGAGTAAATAAAATAGAGAATGAAGAAGGGGGAGAGAGGGAAAGGAGATATATGTAAAGGGATAGAGATAGACAAATAGATGTAGAGAGATATAGATAGACAAAGATAGAGGAGTGAGGGAGAGAGAAAGAGATAGAAGTAGACATAATGAGATATAGATAGAGAGGAGGAGAGAGATAGGAAGATAGAGATGGAGGGGGAAAGAGTGAGAGAGAAAGAAGGTGATAGGGATAATTGATAGAGAGGTATAGATAGGCAGAAAGATAAAAGAGATAGAAATAGGGGAAGATAGAGAGAGAGACAGATAAATTAATAAGATAGAGAATGAAGAAGGGGGAGAGAGGTCAAGGATATATATACATATAGGGATAGAGATGTAGAAATAGATGTAGAGAGACATAGACAGAAAGAGATAGAGAGCTCGGAGTGAGAGAGAAAGAGAGAGAAACAAAGAGGTAGATGTAATGAGCTATAAATATAGAGGGGGGGAGAGATAGGGAGATGGAGATAGATGAGGCAAGAGTGAGAGAAAGAAGGTGATAGATATAAGTAATAGAGAGGTATAGATAGGTTGAATGATAAAGAAATAGAGATAGAGGTAGGGAATGAGAAAGAGGAAGTGTGTGTGTATGAGTGAGAGAGAGATATGGAGAGGGATATATATTTACAAATATAATATAGACTATGAGGTGTTAAAAACACACAATATTAATATTATTGTCATTTTGGATTCCTACAATTCATATCTCTCGACTTTTTCTACATAGACTATGTAATAGGATAAATATGCTAGTTTAGGTCCAAGTCTATATGATAAGTATGAAAAGATAGCATATTAAAGGAGTATTTTTTGAAAGGTATATCTAAAAGTTTCTAAAAGTATGCATGAGAGTAACATAAAATAAGATAATAACTAGACACATCACTTCCCCCAACTATAATTTTTCTTTTCCCCAAGCAAAACACTAGGGTTATTGATTATACTGCAAGGTGATCTACCTCAAGTACATAACAGCATCAACTCCTTGGGTCTATTTCAAGTAAAGACCCATGTAAACTGCAAGTTGCCTCATTCTAATGTTCCCATCCCTCTCGCATTCCTCACCTTTCTCTCCAGTCCAATATGGAATTGCATAGAGTAGAATAGGTGGGTGAAATGTGAGTGGCACCTAGTAAATTCCTTTAACAATACTAATTGTCATGCACTTGTGTACCCTTTGAAGCATGGTAGTGAAATTATACATAGAATGAGGTTCCTTTCTTTGTAGTTCTAGAGTTAGGTTTTTCCATCTACTTTGCATGTAACTATAGCATTATTGTCCCAACCCTACAGCTAATGTTTGTATTCTTTCATAATCTTCCTTCCCGAGTTTCATGATTTTCTTGCCTTCACCCTTATGATCAATTAATTTCAACCATTCATCAATAACTGCATCAGGGTTCTTAGATTCTTTCCTTATGGGGAGAGCAATTTATTTCTCTCTCTCCTCATATTCCTCCATTATTTCACCCCTGAGTTGTTTGTTTATGTAATAGGATGCAAGTGCTCTTACCTAGAGATCCCCTACAAAAATTAGAGGATTCCATTGTATTTCATCTAGCACCATATAATTGTGTAAATAATATTCACACAATGGATCTTGCTCCTCAAGTGTAGAATCAACAAAATCATTAAGAAACTCAAAATTTCTACTCATACCAACTAATTTTTTACTAATTAACCTACTAAATTGAAAACATAGAAATATTTCTTGCAAAAACAATGTGTATGTCCTTGATGGAGGCCTACATTTGATAATCTATGCAGCTTTGTCTGACACTTCCTCCAACCTGACCGCTAATTTACTTTATTCCATTTCTTTCTTTTATAGTTCCTTTGCATGCTCTTCAATCATAGTTTCTTTTTCCTTCTTCCATTTTTCCTTTTCTTGTGAAAACTCCTCAATCATTCACCATATTTGATGACCAAATGAAAAAGGTTGTATGGTGAGTTGGAGTTCTAATGGAAGGAGATTTCTGATCTAGTATTACTAGTTCTCCATCCCCGATCTTAGTTATGGCCAATTGTGCCAATAAATCAAGCTTATTGTTATAGCCATATGTTTGCAACTTCTCCTCCATTTCCTATATTTTTTTTTCCCTCTACTTGTCCTTCTATTCATAGATTTGTACTAATTCTTCCAAGTGTTTGATTCTATCCTAGCCTTCTTGGAGCTCCTTCCTAACATATCTTTCCTCTATGTAAATCTCCTCTATATCCATAAATTGCTCATTATCTCCCCCTTCATAGTCCTCATAGGTAAAATTGTCTAGGGTTTCCTTTTGTGCTTTCTTAGTAGTAAACACATCTTTTGATTCTAAATAAGAAGTTTTTATCACATATCTCTTCCTTTTAATTGGTATATTTACATCACTAGGGATTTCTCCCTTTCCTTCAAAGTCTATCTCTACTAATGTGGCATCTTCTTGCTACTGTTCTTTGCTCTTTTTCTCTTCTTTAGGTTTCTCTATATTTCCCCTCATGACACCTTGTCTCTTTAGTCTTCCTAAATGTCTAGGTGTCTCCTTCTCAACATTCTTCTTCTTGTTTTGAACACCCTTTTTATTCTTTAGAACATCCTCTTTCTTCCTTGGAGTATCCTTCTTCTCTTTTGTTTTAGAAGATGTGGAGGATGTGGATGTACTTCCTCTCCTATTCTTGGGTCTTTGTGGTTTTGAAGAAGATAAAATTTCCTCAATTACAGGTGACCTAGATTTTGGATCATTATGTTCCTCATGCTCACCTTGGCTATGAGTAGGTGAAGCCATAGGGGAGACATGAGGGATTTCTCTAACAGGTTCATCTTGAGGTTCTATATTCTCAAGTACCATAGGTGCATCTAGAAAACTATTAATATTTGTACATTCCTTAAAATCTTCCCAATTTACTAGTGGGTATTGAATCCTCAAATTTATTTTTATCAATAAGGAAATCAAATAGTGGTGTGATAGGGAATTGTCATTTTTTTATTTGATATTTTTCTGCCATCCTTTTCAAAAAATTATAAAGAAAGTTTGGTACATTTACTAACTTATTGTGTTAAAGGTGACTGAGTAATTTAAAATGTATTGTATACAAGAGATTTTTCCTATCATCACAAGTGATATATCTAACAATGTAGGAAGCACAATTAGCCCATAACCAGGGAAGAGATAGTCTCTTTCTACTTGAAAAGATGAGTCTAATTCCTCTTCTCGTTCACATAATTCCTCCTTGGCTGCAACTGCATTTGCACGTGTTGGAAACTCTACCCTAGTTCTAGGTAACCTAGTGACTTGTGTAATGGTGATCTCGCATGCATCTATTAACAGTCCCTTCACCATTGCTTCATCATATTCAAGTGTAGCTACAAACCTTCTTGTCATATAATCACTAAATTCTATTAATTTTGGGAAATAATCAAGCCAGCCAACCCTGGTAAAAATGGGTAATACCATTACATCTTCCAAAATTTTCTTATGAGTTGCCAACTCCTGCTTGATAAATTCACCTCCCATTATGACTTCCCTTTCTCTACTCAATTTATTTAACTCATTCTTGATAATTTAGCTCAATTCACTCTGCCACCTTCAAAAAAATTCTCCTTTTTGTTGTTTCTTTATGTACTTCTACTACCATACCACAACTGCAACTTTTGTTCTCAGTACCAACTCAATTTGAGCTCACAAATAGGTTCTAAGTTCGACTCTTGTTTATACTAAGCTCAAGTGCTCAGGGTTTGAAATTTGCAATTGGAAATGGAAGCAAAAATAGGAAGTAATTTTAGGAGGGTTTTGAATGTTGTGCCTATCTATTGAATTTGATTTAGGTGGTGGATTTTGAAAAAACTGAGTTGAGTTGTACCCTCCCCCCAACTTAATGGTTGAAGTGACCACACTTCAACTTATGTGTGGGAAGTGGTCTGATTAATAAGTAACAAAGTTAATGGTATGAAATTTTCACATGCATGAATTAATATGAAAGATATAATGAAAGTTTATTAAAATATATGTTAATTATGATAGCATACCTTATGTACTAGCTTGAAGAGATAACTAATTGCCGTACATCTAAACTAAAAAGCTTGTATCTATATTTTATACTCGTGTGGCTAGTAATAACTACATTTGAATGGTTTGTGAAGTGGCTAATGCAAATTGATGGGACAAATTAGATGTTTATTAGTTGGTGATGTGATAGCTCGAACGATAAACATGAGAAGTGGTGGCAAGGATTAAAAGATTCATGTTGCAGGTACTTATTTTGAACTAATGGGTATTGCACACAAGAGTGGTGAGACAAATGCACATGAACTATAGTTAATGTGGTGCAAAAAAAAAAAAAAAATCTTTTCCAAATGCTGCTACGGGTACTATTAGCAACACGGCCCTTTCTAAAATTTGATAGCTATTGCTAAAATTCCCTACAGCATCAGGACCCTTCTAAATGTGACTAAAAAATAGGTCCCCATGGAGAAATCATAATCATTAGAACTGTGTTGTGTGTGCTTGTGAGATAAAATAAGAGATTAAACCTAAGTGATCTCAGGTATTGAGCTATGTAGCTCAATCACTAAGTCACTTAAAGTGCCTGGTATATCATGTGTTGCTGAAATATTACTTGGTGTGTCTAATTCTATATCTAGATCACTGTGAGCACCATATTATTTAAATAGGGAGAAAATGAAATCATCCTTTTGTAATGACTTCTTATATAGCTTCAATTTATGGCCATTTACAAGAAGAGAAAATCTAACTACATCTATGGTATGTAGCTTGATTGCTCCATTAGGATACACTTGATTGATTTCATAGGACCCCAACCACCTGGACTAGAGTTTCCCTTTTAAGTCTTTATATCTTGAATCATATAACAATGCCCAATCTCCTACATTAAACTCAGTTTTTTTTAATGTATTGATCATGTTACTTCATCCTTTGCTATTGTACAATCTTAGTATGATGGATTGCCTCCATTTTGATCCCATCCAAACCATTTAAGCTATGCAACCTTTCTTTTTAAGCTTTTGTTAGATCCATATCCAATTATATTGTTGTCCTTAATGATTTATATTCAAACTCAATTGGAAGGACTATTTTTTTACCATATACTAGCTCATAGGGTGTAAAACCATTTTTTATTTTCCAAGTTGTTCTATATGCCCATACTACTTCTGGTAACCTTGCAACCCAATATTTTATATGTAGTTGTGTTGTCTTGGTGAGAATAATTTTAATTTATCTATTAGTGACTTCCACCTAATCATTAGCCTAGGGATGGTAAGGTGTTGACTTATTATGTCTACTTTGGTATTATTCAAACAATTTGGTGATAAGGTCAGAATTAAACTGTGCTCCTTGATCAGTGATTATTTCTCTAGGTACTTCATACCTAGTAAATATATCCTCATACAAGAATTTAGCCACATTGTCATCTCTAGAAAATTGTAAGGCCTTTACTTCTACCCACTTATTTAAGTAATATGTGCAAACAAGAATGTATTCCTTGTTGTTGGAAGTAGGTGAGATTGGTCCAATGAAGTTTAAACCCCATTTTTCAAAAGGAGCTAATGTCTACTAAGGTTGTTGATAGGTCCAAATAATAGTTTATTTTCCTTTGGTTTTATTAGACTTTAAGATACTTTTGAACATACTTCCTGACTATGTTCCATATTATATTGTCCCTTTTTGTATCTATTATACAGACCTAAGACCTAAGAGCATGAATGGTGGAATTATAGTTTAATATATTAGCATTAAGTGGTTTATATGAATATGTGCATGGAAATATTCATGGAAAGTTATATTTTAAACTGATAGTTATCTTTATGTACATATTCTATGGAACTAACATGTTTGCAGCAAAAAGAGGAACCATGATACATAGCTATTGCAGGATGAACCCATAGAAAAAGGAGTGTTGAATATTAGAATGAAGGATGTTGCAAAGATAGTTGAACGTGGCAGTTATTGGTCAAAGGAATAATTGAGGATAGAGTATGTGTTGTCATGATAGTTAATAAACATTGAAAAAGAGGTCTTCTTTGATTTATAAATTTGACAGATGGATGCATAACTTAATAAATCTTTTTGCTAGATTTCTATTCTTTTTAGGATTCTCTTGCAATTATAGATTGAATAAGTCCATATCTTAAAAGCACATTCTAGATATCTAGAAGTGGAATTAATGATTTTGGTTTTAGTTTTTACTTTCAATAAAGATACCTCAGCTTGTATATAACTAATGGTTGAGTTTTTAGTTTAGTTATTTGGTTCTTAAGAGTTTGTACTATCTGTTATTTTCCAGTTGAAACATGAATTTATAGAATGGTTAAATCTAGTTTGTGAGAGTTCTTGTAATCCTTTACTCTATGCAATAAATTAATTTTAGTTCATGAGATGTGTGAGATCTACTAGTTAGATTGTGCTCATATAAGTGAGAACAGTTACTTGATCAGGCCACTCAAGGTATTGTTCTTCACTTCATCTTTCAATTGTTTATTTATGTTGGTAGTTAATATTAGTTTACTATTACTTATGAATTATAGATTCTATTTCTTGTTTATTACAAGTGAATACCTAGGAACATGCATGGAATAATTGTTAATAATGTTAATAATACTCTGGAGAATAGTTTAGACATTACAATGATCTTAAATATTTTTTTAGTTTACTTTCGTTAGAAATAGTTTAGTTATAGTCATTGTTGTAGGTACCTATAGCAACTAAGGTTCGGTTTTACTTTTACTGTTTTCCATTTTTTATGAATTTCCAGCAACTAGAATAACTTAAGTAGGTAGTTTGAGTAGTTTGATTCATGAAGGCATATATATTGTTGCACCTTCATAAGCTTACACTTCTTGGTCGATAATCTAATGTAGTTTTAAGTAGTGTCAAGTGGATTATTCAGTTTGTTCATCCTCTGAATTGAGTGACTTTCACCAAGTTTACAAAATATTAACTTAGACTCTATAGCTGCAATGGAATTTCATCACTCCTTGTTGTTTTTCACATCCTTTGTCACCTATCACAGCTCCTTGTGTATTTAAAAAAAATATTTGTGCAAAGTTGGCCAATAATAACTAGTTGTTAGGAGATCTTAAATGATGTTATTTTTGTTGTAAAATGACCTCCACATGGCTCATCATGGCAAGCCTTCATAATATCAAATATTTAATCTTCCCTTATGCATCTTCTCATGATGTTTTCAGGGCTAGTGTAAAATAGAAAACTTGATATATCCAAGAGTATGGAAAATATTTGTGTACCAATTGTCTCTTTTCTCTAGGAGAAAAGTGTGGTTGAATCTGCCCTGTTACTAAATAATTGGTAATATCAGCATACCATGGAATGTGTGCATTTAGAGAAAATAAGTGTTCATCTTGGAATGAATCATCCACCACTCCATCAACTGATTGTGTTGGTAATATTGACAAAAAATCATCCACTACATTAGCTTTACCAAGTTTGTCCACTATGGCGATGTCAAAATCTTATAGGAGTAGCCATATGACCAATCTACTTCTACTACTGGTTTATTCATAAGATATCTTATAGTAGTGTGATCTATGTGGAAACATACTAAGTAACTAGTAATGTAATGCTTAAATTTATTAATGGCATACACGACTGCAAGCATCTCCTTTTTTGTGATAGTATAGTTCAGCTCTACTCCTTGAAGATTCTTGTTGATATAGTAAATTGCATACTCTTTGTTACCCTATTTTTGACCCAAAACTACTCCAATGGAAAAATATGAAGCATCTATATGTATATGAAAGGGTAAATTCCAATTAGGCCCCCTCAAAATTGGTGTTTGAGTCAAGGCTTTCTTTAGCTCTTCAAATGATTGTTGGAATTCTAATGTCCATTCAAATTCAATGTCTTTGCTCAATAAAAAAACAATGGTGTAGCAATCTTACTAAAATCTTTAATAAACCTCCTATAGTAGCCTGCATGGCTAAGGAAACTTCTAATATCTCTTTGCTTCTATGGAATAGGTAATGTAGGAATAATTTCTATTTTATGTGGATCAACCTGAATCCCTACACTAGATATAAAGTTTCCTAAAAAAATGCACTATGTCATCATCATAAAGCACTTTTCATTGTTGAGTGACAAGTTGTGTTCTTTACATCTTTTCAATATTTTTTCTAGATTGTTGAGGGCTTCCTCATAAGTATCTCCATATGTGGTGAAATCATCCATGAATATCTCCATGCAATCACATGCATAATCAGAAAAGATGTTGAGTATTGCCCTTGAAAGGTAGCTAGAGCATTGCATAAACCAAAGGGTAGAATAGAGTAGGCACAAGTACCCCAAGAACATGTGAATTTAGTTTTGTCTTGATCTTCTAGATCAATTTTTATCTGATTATAACCACTAAAACCATCTAGGAATGAAAAATACTTTTTTCCTAGCTAAGGAATAAAGTACTTGATCTATGAAGGGAAATGGAAAGTGGTCCTTCCTAGTGGTTGTATTTAGTTCTTTGTAATCTACACAAACTCTCTATTTTCCACCTTTCTTAGGAACAATTACCAAAGGTGAGACCCATTCATTGTTAGATATTGGATAGATAAAACCTGTATCAAAGAGTTTTTTGGAGTTTATCCTTAACTATGTCTCTCAAAGTAGGGTTCATACATCTTTGAGTTTGTCAAGTGGGTCTATAACCATATTTGATATAAACCATGTGCATACATAATTCAAGATCTATGCCTTTCATATCATGGCAATCCCATGCATATGTTGTTGAGTGTTCTTGCAACACTGTGTACAGGGAATTTTGTTTTTCTTCAAGCAAGGCATTGTTTATGTTCAAAAAATTTCCTAGCATGACTTCTAATTCCTTGGATGATTCTTGCACAGGTGAGAGGTCAAGGCTTGGAATGATTGGTACACACTATTGTGGCAGTAAGGAATGAAATATCTGAGATATTTCTTCTAAGGAATTGGTGGGTATAATACTTTGCAAGGGGTCTTGTAGGCATGCGAGATAGTCCTATTGCTTTAGGATCTTGCTACAATCATTTTGGATTATGTGAGCAATGAGCTCATCTTCATCTTGATCATCCAATAAAGGGTTGTGTTATATGATCATCAATGTCTACAGAGAATAGTAATCTTCCTCATTGAAAGTGGGCCAAATAGTTTGCTCAAGGTCAGCATAAGGTTGGGTTGGAGGATAGGGGACCAATTTTTTGGTCATTGTCCCATTAGATATTATCATATTTCCAAACCTACAACCTATAAATGCATCATTTATAGCTAACCAAGGCCTGCCTAGCATGAGTGGGTAGTTTGCAAGATTAACCTTTGTCTATAACACTATAAAATCAGTAGGATATTCTCAAGAATCCAATTCCATGACTAATCTTCAATGATTCCCTTAGGCTTGACTGTTGACCAATCAACTAATTGTAAAACAACTTGTGTAGGTCTAAGGTTGGCTAACTAAAATAACTACATGGTTGCTTTAGTCATAGCATTGATTGTTGTTCCCAAGTCTATCAAAGTATTCTTGATGAGGGTTCCATTAATCTTGACATCCACTACTAGACTACCTGAGTATGTATACTTAGGGATAGTTATGTTCCCTAACATGATATCTGCAAATTTTTCCAAGACATGTCCTATCTAAGGATCCTTCATTTTCCTCCCCAATTTCTTAATGCATAGGTCTCTCACAATTTTAGTATATATAGGGATGTCTTTGATAGCTTGGATTATTGGAATCTTGATGCTCACATCATTTAATTGACCTAGGAGGTCTATCTTAGCTTGTGTGTGATGCTTTTGAATGACTAAGCATTCAAGAGAAGGTGGCTTTGTACTTGTGGCAGTTTGATGTACCTGATTTGACTCAGGTTCCAAAGGTGGGTTGGTTGAAGCTACAACCATAGGTTCCTCATCCTCTATCTCATTAATTTGAGGGAATGAAGGTCTATCAAGTTGCTTTCCTAATCTAAGGTGGAAATCACTCACCTCTACCCCATATGTGGGGTATTGCATAGCTTCATTAGTATAAGCCTATTGAACAGGCTTAATTCTAGGGTTAGCTATAGGTTGGGTAGGTATTTGTGATGGCTTGGGTGGTTGGGATGTAGGATTTGATGGCAGCATGATGGCTTGTTGTTGAGGTTGAGGAGGAAGCATAGGTTGTTGATAGTTCATGTTTTGTTGTTGCCGTTGTTGATCTCTTTTCCATTGAGGCTACCACTAATTATGTTGTGTTGGCCATTGTGGATTATAATTGGAACCTTGGAAATTTTTTTGTGACCAAGAATTGGGCTACTATTGGTTCCAATTTTGCTAGGATTGTGGCCATTGTTGAGGATTTTTCCACTAATTTTGATTTGTTGGACAGGGTTGAGAGCTCCAAGTAGAAAATTTTTGATTTCAAATAAGAAATGATGAATTAAAGTTGAGAGGGTCTTGTGGCATACCTTGTCTTTTTTTCCATGGCTTCCTTTGAGCTATATAAAATAGTTGTCCATCTTCTCCTTCCAATGGCTGAAAATCAAATCTTTCAACTTTATCTTGTTGGATACTAGCCACCCTCTTGCATTTATAGTTTGCTTTCCTTTGCCTACAGCTTGAGCAGTATTCAGTAAGCATTGCATCAGCTTCCTTCCAATTTTTCTTGACGTGAATAGTATCCAACTAAGTTTCTAAGTGGTTCATAATGTCCTTCATTTTGGACAACGAGTTACTCATTCTATCTTCGAAACCCTTGTAGATGGTTTGCCAATAGTGGATGTTCTATCTCCTCTTGGTCTTTTAGTGAAGGTCCAAGAATAATTCCTATTGACCTTAAAAATGTGTTGAAATGGTATTTGAGATATATCTCCTTGTCCAATGAGGTGAAGGGCATCCATACAGTCATTGTTCACCCCCCTCAAAAAGACTAACTTGAGGGACTCTTCTAACAACTTATTCTGGGGATTTTTCTCCAAAGAAAACTAAAATATCTCCACATAATATTCTAATGGATCATCATCCTTTTGTGACATTCTAAAAATTTCATCTTTCCTCCTATCAGGTCTCTACAATAGTCTTGGTACTTCTCCAAGAACAATTTCTTCATGGTGTCCCGATCAAGAACAACATCCCTACCTAATCCCATGAACCATCCTAGGGATGCATCTTTTAGAGTTTCAGGAAGAGTTTAAGCCTATAAACATCAGAAGTATAGTCATAACTCTTATACAGGACATCAAATTGAAATATAAATGTATCTGGGTCCTCAGTCATTAACCCATAAAAGACTAGTAAGGTTGAAGGAGGGATGTTCTTCAACACTATAGCCCTTTCTTGGTTAGTGATTGGGAACTCAAATGTTGCATGTTCAGGATCATCATCCACTACATCCCCCATGGTAAATTATGTCCCCTATGTAAGTGTAGTAGATGTTAGTGATGGGGAAGTTTTGTTAGGGTTAGAAGGTAGATATCTAATAGCTAAGTGTAGATTTGATCAATAAAAATAAAGAAATAAAACACAAAAATATAGCAGCAACAAGACAACACAAAAAATTTAACGTGTTTCACCCAATATGGGCTACATCGATAAAATCATAGCCATCCAATGATTTTATTATCTAGTGCAAACATATTACAATCTTGTGAATAATTCCCTACTACAACTCCCATCCCAACCACTTATTACAAGCTTTTTAGAAGCTTCTACAATTAGGGTTTTACAAAGTCAATTTTATTTTGTCGGTGATGAAGTGAAAAAAACCTCAATGAGGATACATGAAGAGTGTATAGTATAGCATGATCATTCACCACATACCAACAATCTCCCACTTGGAGACTGATGCTGGATGACACTATTGCACTTACAGCTCCCATTGGAAAAAGGAAACTTGGACCCTACTGCTCTGTTATACTTTTAACCATGAAGACCAACTGAAGCTGAAAAGGAGTTTAGCTTCTCCCTTGTCACTACCTTTGTAAACATGTTCATTGAATTGACATCTGTATGTATCTTTTCTAGCTTTACCTGTCCATCTTCCAACACTGACCGAATGAAATGATATCTCAGTTGTATGTGTTTGGTTTTAGAGTGCAAGGCAGAATTTTTTGCAATTTGTATAACACTCTGGTTGTCTGTAAACAATTGATTTTTAGCTTGTTGTTTTCCCAACCCTTCCATGAAAATTTGTATCCATATCATCTCCTTTACTACCTTTGTTGCAACAACATACACTGCCTTCGTGGTGGATAAAACAACCACCTTTTTCAACCAAGAAATCCAACTTACTATTGTCCCACCAACTATGAATACATAACCTATGATACTCCACCTAGTATCTATATACCCTACCAAATCTAAGTCAACATAGCCTTTTAAATCAATATTAGAGCCCCCAAAACATAAAAATTTATTGGATGTACCTCTCAAGTACCTGAGAATCCATTTTACCACATTCCAATGCTCAAATCCAAGATGACTCATATACCTACTAACAATTCCCACAGCATGTGCAATATTCGGTCTTGTGCATACCGTGGTGTACATTAAACTACCTACAGGTAAAGCATATGGTACATTGGACATTTTTTCTTCCTCCTCTTGTGTCTTTGGACACATATCCTTTGTCAATTTAACATGACTAGGAAAAGGTGTGCAAACAGCTTTGGCATTCTCCATATGAAATCTCTACAACACCTTATCAATATAATCGACATGAGATAAAAACAATTTTCTATTTTTCCTATCTCTTGTGATCTTCATACCAAGGATTTATTTCACTGCCCCCAAGTCCTTCATAGAAAAATAATTCACTAACTGATGTTTTAACTCCTTAATGTGAACCATGTTAGACCCCACTACAAGCATATCATCAACATATAAACATAAAATAATGTAGCTATCATCATCTAACCTCTTAAAATAATCACAATGGTCTGAATTACACTGAATATAGCCATGCTCAACCATAAAGCTATCAAATTCAATATATCATTGCTGAGGTGCTTGCTTCAAGCCATATAAACTTTCTGCACACCAATTTCTCTTGACCATTGACCTAAAATCCTTATGATTGCTACATATATATTCCCTCTTCCATATAACCATGGAGAAATGTTATTTTAACATCTAATTGTTCCAAATGCAAATTTTCAATAGCCACAATACTTAAAATATTGTGTATAGAAGTCATTTTAACAACTGAAGAAAAAATTTCATCAAAATCAATACCCTTTTTCTATGCAAATCCTTTTACAAGTAACCTAGCTTTAAATATTTCATTACTTCCATCCTCCTCTTTCAGCCTATAAAACCATTTTTTTGGTAAATCCTTTTTACCTACAAGCAACATGCATAATTCCCAAGTTTTATTTTTCAACAAGGAGTCCATTTCTTCTTCCATTCCATGCTCCCACTGAACCTTGGTATCCACCTTCATAGCTTCATCATAACATTTTAGTTCACTAGCATTAATTAATAAAAATACAATACAAAGAGGGAGAATATTTTTTTGGGGGTCTACTTATCCTTGAAGATCATCTAACATTCACTAGAGTATGTAGTATTTTTTGTTGCTATTGTTGTAGAGCATGAGGAACCACTGGACCATCATTGTTCAGTGTATCATCTAGCACTACATAATCATTTTTTTTCTTCTAATGCTGCTATAACTAATCTTTGTACACCACTTTCTCATTGAATATGACATCCCTGCTTCTCACAATTTTTTTATTTTCAAAATCCAAAATCCTATAACCAAATTCATTAATTCCATATCCAACAAATATACATTTCTTTGATTTTACATCAAGCTTGGTTCTATGTTCATAATCTACATGTGCAAATGTTTTACAACCGAAAGTTTTGAAAATATAATAATCACCTTCTTACCTATCCATGCTTCCTCTGGAATACCACAACCCAAAGGATTAGAAGTACCTCTATTAATTAAATAAGAAATAGCATTTATAGCCTCTTTCCACATGTTTAAAGGGAGCCCAACATTCAATCTCATAGTCTGTGTATGCTCCATTATTGTTCTATTTATGTGCTCAGCCACTCTATTTTCCTATGGAGTCTTTAGAACCATTTTCTACCTACGAATACCATTATAGGAACAATAATTTTCAAACTCTTTGTTACAATACTCACCACCATTATTAGATCTAAGACATTTTAATTTTTTACCCATCTCATTCTCAACAAGCTTCTCCATTTTTTAAAAGTTTCAAATACATCAGATTTCTTCCTAAAGAAATAAATCCATACCTTCCTTGTTGCATCATCAATAAAAGTGACATAATACTGAGAGCCACCAAGAGAAGATACTTGAGTTGGTCCCCATACATCCGTACAAACAAGCTCCAATTTCTCATCTTTTTTTTGCTTCCCATCCTTGAGAAAACTAACTCTCTTTTGTTTTCCATACACACAAATTTCATAGAAATCCATATTAACACATTTTATACTTGGTAAAACATTCTTTAAATGAAGTACTTTCATACCTTTTTCACTCATATGCCCAGGTCTATTATGCCACAGTGTTGATTCAGAATCCATAGCAACTATCTAATTTTCTACCTATTGAAATACAACAACTATTCCTAAACATTTATTTTTATCCATAATAGCTAAAGTAGAAGGAGCGGTATGAGCTGTACAAAGATATAAGGTGCCTACTTTCACACATTTTGCTACCACTAAGGCACCTTTTGTAACATTCCAATTTTTATCACTAAATGTAACAACACATCCTTCATCATCTAGTTGTCTTGCTGAAATTAAATTTCTACTTAACTTTGGAATGTGTCTTTCCTCACGTAGTAGCCAACGATTCCCATTCTACAACTTAATCTTGATTCTTCCCTTTCCAACCATATGATAGGATTCATTATCTCCCAAATAAACCATCCCAAAATCCCCTTGGACATAATCAAGAAAATAAATTCTATGGGGCATAGCATGAAATGAAGCCCCTGAATCTAACCCCCAAGAATCATCAGCATTATCAAGGGAAGGAATTAAAGCATCCTCATCAAATTTATTACTTACCACATTCTCCTCTATTTTTCCTTCATTTTTGTCTCCTTTATTTTTCTGAGAGCAAAAATCTTTATTTAAATGACCTAGCTTATTACAATACCAACAATCCTTCTTTTCTTTGGATTGGGACCTTTTGTCCTTTGATTTTCCTCAAGAATTCCCATGACTTCCAGAATTTTTTCCTTTCTCCTTTGTTCTTCCCCTACTTTCTACATTCAAAACACTACCTGATGTGGATGTTCCACCTGAGTTTTTCCTACAAATTTCCTTGCTCAAAATAACACCAACAACATGATAAAATTTCAATGCATTCGAACCAAAAAAAAAATTGCTAATAGCCATTACCAAGCTATTACAGCTTTCAAGAAAAGAACACATAATCAAAAGAGCCCTAACTTCTTCATCAAAGTTTACATTTACATAAGCTAATTGACCGGTAACCATATTAAACTCATTTAAATGATTAGCAACTAACCCACCTTCTACCATTTTCATATTAAATAAATGCTTCTTATTCAAAGCAAAAGGCTTTTCATATAACTTCACCAGGGTTTGCATCAACTTTGAGTTGTCTTTTTTCTTATAATATTGAATGCCACTAATTGTGCTAGGCACAAACAAATACTGCCAATTGCCTTTCTATCCAAAATATCCCAGTTCTCATCAAAAATTGCTAAGGGTTTCTTGGTTTTCCCTTCCAATGGTCACCATAAATCCTTCTGATAGAGGTAGTCCTCCATTTGCATCTTCCATAACTGATAGTTCTTCCCATTGAACTTCTCAACCTTCAACTTACCCTCATCTACCATTACTCCCACTCAACCGTGAGACTCTCACTCAACTATGAAACCTTCCTATAGAAGATAACTAAACACAACCTTGCTCTAATACCACTTGTTAGGGTTAGAAGGAAGATATCTAATAGTTAAATGTAGATTTGATCAATAAAAGTAGAGAAATAAAACACACAGAAAAATTATAACAATAAGACAACACAAAGAATTTAACGTGGTTCACCCAATATGGGCTACATCAACAAAACCATAGCCATCCAATTATTTTATTATCTAGTACAAAATATTACAATCTTGTGAATAATTCCCTACTATGACTCCCATCCCAACCACTTATTACAAGCTTTTTAGAAGCTTCCAAAATTAGGGTTTTATAAAGTCAATTTTATTTTGTTGGTGACGAAGTGAAAAATAGGAGAAAAAATTTTATCAAGGGTTGTCGCCCCCAACCCCCGCCCGAGGCCCGACCTAGCCCTGGGCCCTAACAAGGATACATGAAGAGTTTATAGTATAGCATGATCAGTTGCCACATACCAACAAGTTTCTTCTTCAGTATTAACCTTGCTCTAAGTATTGGGCTCACAATTTTTTTCTATGGCTTCTTGGCATGAAGAGGGAAGGAATCTACCCAAAGATTCTCTCTACCTCTGTATACATGAAATATGGATTTATATAGTAGCATTCCTACACAATGTTAGTGCATCTTCTAGTGTTGAAAAAGATTAAGTCTAACAATCCTAATACTTAAAAAAAAATGTAAACTATGAAAGCTTTAGAAAAAAAGGTCTATGAAGATAGCACCATCCCCGACAACAATACAAAAAATGTAGATTCTAAACTAATGTATTGTAAAATTGGTAGAACCTACACAATTCAGAGGTTTATCTAACTAAACAATCCACTCAACATTGCAAGACTACATTAAAATGTCAACCCAAGGTTTGTAAACTTATGATGGTGTTGCATGGTATGTTCCTTCAAAGACTCAAAACTACCTAAGTTATCCCACTTAAGATATTCTACCTGTAGGAAATTACAAAATCACATAATAGTGAAAGAACAAGCCAGAACTAGTGGCTATAGGTACCTATAGCTTAAATTGTCACTAAACTATTGCTAATAAGATATTATTGTATCAATTCAAAACTGATTAAAACTAAAAATTCGGCTAATTTAACCTTTGGAGTACTAGTGGTTAACTGTTACATGCATGTTCATGAACATTCATTACTAATAAGAAAATTATGAGATTCTATATTAACTTGCATGTAGTTCATGGAGTAATGATAAACAGAAAAAAACTATTCAAACAAAGATGGACAACTAGAAAATGAAGTGAAGAACAGTTACCTTGAGTGGCCTACTCAAGTGGTTATTCTCACTTAACTAGAACCAAATCTAACTAACAAATTCTATGCATCTATATGAAATTGACTTCATTCATTGCATATCATGAAATATTACATAAGATCTTCTCCATAGATAGTATTCAATGAAAATCATCCGAAGTATCGATCCCGTATTGAAACTAAAAAATAACTGATAATGAAACACTAAAAAACCAACTAAATTATATAAGGATTCAACCATCGGCTATATAAAATCTCAAGGGAATCTTATTCTAAGCAACAACTAACTGCAATCATTAACTTCCACTCCTAGATATCAGAGTGTATAGTTAGGATTGAATTGTTCAAACCATAACTAAAAAGAAAGAAGAATCATAATAGGATTGAAACTCTGTAAAACACACAAGCATTTGTCAAAATCCGATTAGTAAAGGAATCCTTCTTTTCCAATGGTTATTAACTTGTTATAATGATGCACATTCAATCTCTATCTAGTGTCTTCAATAATAGTTGTTGCATTTCAGCTTAATCTGGAACTCCCTTGTTTTTTTGTCCCAGTATTCCTTTTTCCTATGGGTTATAGCTTCCAACTACTATGTGCTACCATTCCTCCTTGGTTGTAAATAGGTTAATTCACAAAGCATGTGCACAAGACTAACTACCATAATTAAAACATAGAATTCCATCCACATTTCATACACATTCACATATAAACCATGCAATACTTATTATGTCATAACCATATTTCCATTACTATGATTTAGGTCCAAGTCTATATGATAAGTATGAAAAGATAGCATAATGTAGGAGTATTGTCTGAAAGGTATATCTAAAAGTGTCTGAAATTATGCATGAAAGTAATAGAAAATAAGCTAATAACTAGATTCATCAACAAGCTTGCATAAAGTTGGATGTATGATTTGGCATTGGGTTTGTGAAAATTTGCAAATTTTGGTTGTGTAGGGCAATGGACTTGTTTCCTTTATCATTAACATCAACTAATTAGATGTGATTATAATCGATGAGGCCTTGAACTTAATTTTTAAGATGCATACATCACTTTGTATTGTGTCTATGTGTATAATGATATTGATAAAATGTTTTTGAGTTAAATTTCATAGGAAAAGGTTTGGTCATTTCCATGAGTCTAATTGGAGGTAACTAGATTAGGTTCTTACTTAACAATTGTAACATGATTGAATGCAAGGAATCAACCAACTGAGTAAATTGTCAATCTCTTGGCCTAAATTGATATGGAATTGAACCTATGAATATGACTTGTGCTTCAATGTTTTTAGTCATGTGAGGTATGTCTATCTTGATAAAGTTCTTGTTTTTCTTATTTAATGGTTGACTATTGTTTTGAGGTATGGATTTAGATTGATCAATAGGAGTCAATGAAAGTGTACCTTCATATTGACAAACTAATATCTAATAATCATGAAGAGCCATACACAATTGTGTATAAGATGGGTTTTTCATTAACAATATTTTATCCCTAATTCCAATTTGAAAATTCACTATAAAAACCCTTTAAACATTGACATCAAGAAGTGTGTAAGTTGATATGTGAATAAAGTAACTAATATTTCCCTATAAAGTTTGTTACCTTTTCATTTTTCCTTGTTTGAAATGCACTAAATCAGTTAACGTAATTTGAGGACCAATGTTTACTTGAAAATTTTTGATAATTGCATCAACCAATTTATTTAATGATTTATGGAGTTGTTCAACAATGAGAAAAACCATTCTCAGGTCATCTTTTAATGATTTATGAAAGATTTTAGTTAGGAGCTTATCTTCAATGATGAAGTCACTACATAATGTCATATAAGCTAATTCATGACTATTAGGGCCTCCTTTACCATTGTATTTATAAAATTTAGGTATCTCTATGTGTTGAAGCTATTGGAATCAAGTAACACTGAGAGGGGGGTGAATCAGTGTTGTGCAATTTTTAACTTTATTAATTTGATCCTTAAAGAACTGATAACATTTAACCAAAATAAAAATGCATGAACATAAGACAAATAACCACAACACCATAACACAAGGTTTTTTTACGTGGAAACCTTGTTAGGGGAAAAACCATGGTGGAGGTCAATCCACAATATGTTTTGAGTATACTCAAAAGAAAAGTTTACAAAATGAGAATGCACTTGCATTTAGGCACACTGCCTAGAGCTCACTACTCAAAAATAGAAAGGATCATTTCCTTACAAAATTTTGGAATACTTCCAAAGATTTGAACTGAGAAATTAGCATCTAAAAATGCCTGATTACAATTTCAGTTAGACTCAACAATTGAATTATGGACCTTCTGACTGATTTTACTCTTCTACTCTTATTCTGCATCAACTCACATCAAAAATCCTTAATGCACAAGTGAAACTATACATAATCACTCTACTAACCTTCTAAAATTCACAACATACATCAACTCACATCGAACATATATCAAATGATATAATCGATCACTTATAGATATCCACTACAAGGGATTTAATAGCCTCATGTCGGCTTCAACAAAATAAAAAATATTGGCAAACCGTCAGCTCAAATCATGTGTAATATTCAATGTGCATCCACAAAAGTTAGCCACAACATAGTGAGGATCCAATTCAATATGCTCGAACACAAAAAGACTTAAACAATAACTCCTCAAATATCTATGACACACTGCATCCACCAAGTCAACCTTCATACATTGATGAATAGAAAATTATTCAACCAGACCTTCTAACTTACACTCAAATTGATACAAGACACCAAGATTTATAGATAACACAAATAATGCATCGACCAATCATCCCTAAGATCCACAACACAAAATACTAACAAAATTTTTTCTTAGGAATCGAAGAATACAAATCTACCAGATGCTCTATTCTAACTTAACAGATGATCATTGATCTCAATCTGTCTTCCGATATGATCAAATGACGACATGTGGATCAACTTACTAACAAGGGTTTCCATCAATGAAAACACCAGAAAACATGTGCAGTGTCTCTTGCCAACAATCTCCCCCTTTGGCATTGATGACAACACTTAGTGAAAAATGACTAAGTGTCAAATTAGTACCAACATAAGTACATTTCCAACCAAAACTCCAAAAATATCTTCATCCATAGCTCAAATCTATAACTCCCCCTTAGATGAATATACATTTTTCACTGTTCTATTATCCCCCTTTGACATCAATGGAAAAGATGGGGAATCTGCATACAAAACTTCTCTAAACAAACAAAAACTTTAAACTATATATGTACAAACTTGTTTCAACAATTTACACAAACTTGAAGATATCTGCAAAATTTGTCTTCAATAGGTTCAACCTTGTGTCCCAACACTTCTTAAGGCTTTCTGGAATAGTTATGTGACCACAGAGTAAATATGATTGCATCTTTGTTGATTCAAGGTTCACTGGATCATTGACTACCAAAGCATCTTGTGCTTCCTTCAAAGCACTCAACATATTTTCCATCTTTGAACCAATTAGGCCTCTAAGTTCACAAGCTCTTTCCACAACTCTATCATTTTCATGCTTCAAAATTTTTATATTGTCAAGTAGGGCTATAACTTGACCTTCTTGCTCTCCAATAGAAAAAAATTAAAGGATCAAAAGCATCAGAAATAGCAGCTAACTCTTTCTCATGATCCTTAACCTTCTTCTCATTGTCCTCAGTAAGTTTAGACAAAGACAAACATGACTTATAGATATTTCCACCTTCAGATAGAGCACTTTGAACATTCTTCACATAAGTAGCTAATAGATATTTATCATTAGCTATCATACCTTTGAATCTACTGAACCTTCAAATTCCTTTTGTACCTTGACCAAAGCCAACTTCTCAAGTGACTCGAAATAAGTACTTACCTAATTAATAAGTTTATTTAGTTCACCAAAGGAAGAACTAGATGGATCCTTAACATGAGTAGGCATGATCTTCTCTAGAATATCAGATGCAAGACTTAATAGCTCACTGTCATCAATGTGAGACTTCTGAATTTCTTCTCTAGCCTTAGCCTGTGCAAATGATGCAACTTTCAATTTTTGAATTGGAGACAAAGTATACAAATGAATAGGACCTCTCCCAACTCAAGATCAAATTCTTCCTGATGTTCTTCCTAAAACTTCTTCATTGCCCCTACAGTGTCTCTTGCTTCCACTGGAACTTCCTTAACTTCAACCTTCTTTTCCTCAACCACTGTTTCCTCAACCACAATTTTTTTCTTGTCATTTGGAATTTCAACTTCTTCAGTTGATATCTTCTTTTCTTCAACTGACACAACTTTAGGAGCTTGAGTCTCCATAGGTACTTCTAAATCATTCACATCAGGAGGAATCTAAATGTCCTCAATTGTAACCTCTTCATTTACCAGACCAGATGAAATATCTTCCACATGCACTTCTTTAGAAACAACATCAATTTGTTTTTTAATAAAACTTCCTTCAGAATTCTTTCAGTTTCTTTTGCTACCTCTTCAATCCTACCCATCATAAGCCTGTTTATTCTTGTTTTTCTCTTGAATTATCTTTTTACTTCTTTTAGGATTATCTTCATTTCCTCAATAGACATTACTAGACTTATATTTTCAAGAATTCCTTCTCTAAACTACTCTTCTTTAGTTCTAGCATTAACTCTCCTCATCTCCAAAATTTCATACAATTCCTTAGGCAACTGTGCCATTATCTCAACAAGATTCATATCGAAATTGTTCAAATATTGTATTGTAGCCTCCTCAAGAACTCTTTGACCAATAGTATCAAAGGCACCATACACTTCACATAGGGGATTAAGATTACCATCCTTGATTATACCTCTTTCAACTTCTTTCAAAGACATACCTGGTTTTTTAGGCTTCATCTTCTTCTTTGTTTTCTCCTCTTTATAGGAGGATTTTTCCTTAGTGACTGTTGTTGCTGCTTGGGTGCCCATATGCTTTATTTCTCTAACTTCTTCATCAGATTTTGTCTCATCATCTTCTGAAATAGTTGTATACACTCTTGTGCTCTTATCCTTCTTCCTTTTACTAGATGTCTTAATTTGAACTTTTACAGGGGCTGACTTCTTTGAATGATTGGATAGGGGTGTAGAAATCCTTGTTGTTCTAGTTCGGGTAGAGGATGTTGTCAAACTAGCAGATTCAATTCTAGCAGGCTCTTTTTCTTTTTCCACTTCATCTTGCTCTCTCTTCCTTTTGGCTTCTCTTATAGCTTCTGTAGATATACCCATGCTCTCTATAAAGACTTCCACTTCTTTCTTTACTCTTCGGACTATCATTGGTTTCTTCAACTGCTCATGGACTTGCATATTCTTCTTTGCATATATTCCAAACCTCTCTTAAAATGGATCCAAAGGCTTACTCAACAAATTTTGAGCGTATAGCTCCAAGATGCTCTCCTCAACTGCATAACCCATTGGCATAATCCAAATGATTCTAGGTTTTGTAGCTTCCATCAAGCATTTATCAATGTCCACCATAAAACAAATTGTGTCCTTATACTTCTCCACAATAGAAGTAGGAATTATTTTCCTATCTTGCATCACATTTTGAAAGTTCTTGAAATATCCCTAGATTGCAGTTTTCCTTGTTTGCATATCACCAATTCCATACAAGATATCTCTAATCTAAATAGAAATGGGCTTATCATTTTGCCACTACACTTTCTTGACTCCCAGAACTTCATGCATGGAATAAAAGAACATACATAGCAATATATTACCATATTTAAAAGAATTCTTCTTGTCTTTCTTGATCTTACCAAGATTCTCCACTAGTTGACTTTGAAGCAACTCGCATAAATCATACTCTACATTCTCCCTTACCATCTGATATGTTACTTATATGGTTGTACCGAATACAAAATTTTCTCGACTGGAGTGATATATCTTGTAACCAATGACCATCGAGGAAAATTTCACATCTACATCAATGATATTATCAATTTCCATCACTCTTCTATCAAATATCGAACTAGTTGCATCAGTGACTATCTGATTCTTTACAGACTTCAAGATCGGCAATCCACCAAAGGAATTTAAACCTATAAAATCACTTATAGTTTCTTTTGTAATCTTGAAAGGTTGACTCAACCACATAAATTCTACATGAACTCAACTTAAGATATATCAAACCCATTCGTTTTCATCAAACATAGGGAATCTCAAAATCTACGTGAATTTCTTCTCCTCTAGGGTTTTGAATTTGGGCATAATACAGAAATCCTCTCCGACAATGTGTTTAGAATATAAATTCAGTAGCTTCAAGCTTCCTAATTCCTCAAAATCAGCATGGATGTATGCCCTAATATCTTTGATATGCAAGATGTCGTATGGAATAGATGAAAATGCACATAAGGGCTTAGTCTCAATGGACTTGAAAGGATGCCACTTGAATTTCAAATGGGTAATATCCTTGACTTCAACTACCAGTGGAGTAGCCATTTTCACAAATTTATAGGTTTACAAGATTTTTTGATAAATACCTTTTCGCCATATTAGGGTTTGATCTTCAAGTTGCCTTCACACTTGAATCCTCACCAAATTTTGCCAAAGTTCACTTCAAAGCACTCCAAACTTCTTCTCAAAATGCAAAGTGACAAATGAAAGATGGAAATGACTTTTTATCATTAACACACCTAACCTTTTTGATGCAATAAATGCTTTTTCCCTAACTCATCCAGATACCCTGTTTCCATGCACTATGAAAGATAACTCTTTTGCAGACCTTCAATTCTACATAAATACTCTCTCCAACTATTCAACAACACTTATAGACCATCAATGCAATTACTACACTCATCCACATCTTGGTGTCAATTACCAGCAGGGGGTTTGAAAGATTTTCTTGATAGCTCCCCCTACACCATAAGCCTTAATATAATTCTCGGAGGAATTACTAGAAGTTGATTCTAGTACTGGCTCATTTTCTACAATAGAGGGATTCTTCTTCACCAATGTCTTCTTCATCTACATCCTGATCTGATTTGTAGTGACTTTCCCTTTTCCTTTTTCATCCTTCTACATGTCTCTTCTTTAATTTACTGGACCTTTTCTACAAAATCTGGCAATATGACTAGTTTTGTTGCAATTGTAGCACACCACATTTCTTTGTCCAAACTAGTTTTTCCACTAATTTTCTCTTGATCTGCATTGCTTAGCAATATGGCCAAATCTATTGCATGCATACCATCTAACATCTCTGTAAGAGTTGTGCATCATGTTTCAGCATTCATTTGACTTATGACCATAATTGTTACAATTAAATCCCTAACTGGAGAATGATGGACCACTTGAATTCATTCTACTTCTACATTGAGTTGCCATATGACCAAATTTATTGCAAACATAATAGTTACCATTAAATCTTTGAGCATTAGGTTGTCTTACCAGATACCTTCCAGGTTGATTCATCAAATTTCCTTCCCTAAAACTCCTTTGTCCAGATCCAGAACTTTCTCCTTCCTTATATCCAAGACCTCACTTGTCACCATCAGTCCTCTGACTTTTAATCAATTCATCAAGCTTGGATGAGCTAATCTTGAAATTCACCTTGAATTCATTTGTTGTAGCAAGTTCATCTCTAAGATCATCAATCTACTTTTCAAGCTCTTCTTCATTGTGTCTAGATTGTTCTAGCTCAAGTTCCAACTGAATGAATCCATCAGTAATTCAGCTACATTCTTCATATTTCTCTTTCAAGGATTGAGCAAGCTTCTCTTCATTCCTCTTCTTGTCTTCAATCTCCTTGGTCATCCTCATCATAATAGATTTTTTCTCGTGCTTTAGGACTACATTATCTCTAGAAAACTTTTCACATTCTTCTATCTTTTCCTTCAAGGCTTGACTCAGTTGTTCATCTATAATGTGTTTGTTGTCTTCCTGTTTGATCTAATCACAAAGCTCCCTTCTCTTCTCCCTAGACTTGTTGTTTTTTTCTTTCAATGACTCAATGAATCTCTCAGCATTCATGATATTTTCTTGTAATTCATGGACATTAGATTTTTCCTGATCAAGATCATCTAGGGCCACCATAAGTTGTTGTTGAAGACTTCTTGAATCCATTGAAAAACTTTCCAAGGTATTCCCCAAGATTTTAAACTTCTTCTGAGGAACTAAGCTTTGATGCCAATTGTTAGAATCACGCAACACTGAGAGGGGGGATGAATCAGTTTTGTGCAATTTTTAACTTTATTAATTTGATCCTTAAAGTGCTGATAACATTTAACCAAAATAAAAATGCATGAACATAAAAAAATAACCACAACACCATAACACAAGTATTTTTTACTTGGAAACCCTATTAGGGGAAAAACTACAGTGGAGGTCAATCCACAATATGTTTTGAGTATACTCAAAAGAAAAGTTTACAAAATGAGAATGCACTTACATTCAGGCACACTTCCTAGAGCTCACTGCTCAAAAATAGAAAGGATCATTGCCTTACAAAATTTTGGAATACTTCCAAAGATTTGAAATGAGAAAGTAGCATCTACAAATGCCTGATTGTAGTTCCGATTAGGCTCAACAATCGAATTATGGACCTTATGACTGATTTTTCTCTTCTGCTCTTGTTATGCTTTAACTCACATCAAAAATACTTAATGCACAAGTGAAACTATGCATAATCATTCTACTGACCTTTTGACATTCACAACATACATCAACTCACATTGAACATATATCAAATGATATAATTGATCACTTATATATATCTGCTACAAGGGATTTAATCGCTTCATGTCAACTTCAACAAAATAAGAAATATTCACAAACTATCGGCTCAAATCATGCATAATATTCAATGTGCATCCACAAAAGTCAGCCACAACATAGTGAGGACCCAAATCAAAATTCTCGAACACAAAAACACTTAAACAATAACTCCTCAAATATCTGCGACACGCTATATCCACCAGGTCGGCCTTCATACACTGATGAATAGAAATTTATTCAACCAGACCTTCTAACTTACACTCAAATCGATACAAGGCACCAAGATTTACAAATAACATAGATAATGCATTGACCAATCATCCTTGACATCCACAACACAAAATACTAACAAAAATTTGCTTATGAATTGAAGAACACAAATCTACCGGATGCTTTGTTCTAACTTAATAGATGATCATTGATCTTCAATTTTTCTTTCAATATGATCAAATGATGATGTGTGGATCAACTTACTAACAAGGGTTGCCATCAATGACAACAACAGAAAAACATGTGTAGCATCTCTTTCCAATAGAAGCATGGATGTTTTCAATATTTCAATTGAAAATTGGCTCCTCTTAAGATATTGCAGTGGTTCTCCATTTTTATTTTTATTCAATGTGGAAATTTTTTGTTGAAGTGATGATACATTCTACAAAAGTTAGTTTTTGACTAAAATTATTACTTGAAATATTTTGAGAGTTTGGTGAGTATGGTGGGATTGTGTAAATGTTTTTTGGACTACTATTTTACACGTTTATGAAATGTAAGGAATATTGAGGTGTTACATGTGATGTCATAAAACTAAGGATTTCCACTAGGAAGCTCTAAGCTTGGAGTTATTCCATTAGTATGTTGTATTGTTGAAGCTATGCTTGGAAATGTAAATGTAGGAATAGAAGGTATAGGGAGGGGGGGAAAAATCCTCCTTGAATTTTGTGTGTATCCTAATGCTTGAATGTAACTAGCTATTGCAGGGATGTTAACATTGACTATGTGAGCTAGACTACACAAAACCTCTATTCCTTGGGCATCATTGATCAATTTCCTAAGGTTATCTACTATAGGTACCATTTATCCTACTAAATATTTAGTGCTTAGGTACTCTTGTAATCCTTCTAAATCTTTGTCTAATTTTTTCAACTTCTCATTGGGAACATGGGCAATTATTACACCCCATTATGTGATTATCAATTACTATTACTTTTTATGAGTTAAAATTTTAATAGATGAATATATTTTTGTATATGTTTTGATGTAAATGAGGTAAATGAATGTGCAATGTAATGTGAATTATTTAAATTTTTTGATGATGAAAATGATATATGAAGTATATGAATTGTATGTTATCAGCAAACTTCTTTTGTGATGCACTAAGTTGGATGCAAGAAAGAATTGAGCCCTCTAGTAAGAAAGGGAGAGTATCACCAAAGAGAGGAGTTTGGTATGGTAACCACTAATGTACCTATTTCCCAATTTTCACCTATGGGCTAAATCAGTTGGGAAATCTATGTTTCAAGTGTTCATAAAGGCCAAATCGGGACATTGTTGTGCAAGATTAAATCATGCATCTAATGCTAAGTCACAAGGAACTTAGTTGGAAAGCCCACCTCAGTCGAGTTCAGCATGAAGATCCTCTAAGGAGAGAGTCGCCAAGAACTTCCAGATGTCTCACCAACTAGAAGGGGTTCTTTTCATTTTTCAGATGTATCAACGATAGAGTAGGGTCTCGCTGAAATGGATGGCTTTGGTATAATGTTGTGACTTCAAAAAGAGGTTTTCCCAACCGATGGGAGTCACACCAAAATGAATGAGCTTGGGGAGAAAGTTTTGACTTCGGCATGAGGTCTTCCTGACTTGCTAGTGCCTCACCAAAGAAAATATTACGCTCGGGGAAAGTGATTTGTGTTCATTGAAAGGTCTTGCTGATATAGTGATATCTCCCCAATAGGAAAGGTGAACTCTCAGTGAGGGAAGCATCATCGATATGAGGTCTCACCAATAGCAAGAGGTCTCACTGACATAGATGACATTGATGTAACACCTAGTTTTGGGATGATGTCCTATCAACTACTAAAAGTCTTAGCGAAATGAAATGAGTTCGACATGATCTCTCCCCGACCCAAAGGTGTCTCGCTGAAGAATGAAGAGCTCAATGAGAGGTCCTGCTAACAGGATAAGGTCTTGCCAATGGCTTCATGGATGTCGATATGACTTTTGAACTTGCTATGTGGTCTTGTCGATCATCATGCATTAGGCCGATAGCTGCAGAGGGGCGTAATCGCATTAGTGAGACATTTCTAGTGTCTCACTCAGATTCAATTTTGATGAAGATATTTTGACCACATGAAGTATTTTGTGTGGCATCTATTCAACCAATCAGGGGAAGCTACAGGCAGACCATCGGCAGCTTCATCGGTGCCAAGAAGATCAACAGAGTGAAAGCAACGTGGATCGGATCTAAGCTTAGAAGCATTCAAAGCAACTTGGCAAGGAGGTTCGAATATGACATGGAGGCCATAAGTGAATGCAGTAGTTGTGAAAGATCAAGGAGGCCATTCCTAGAGCGACTCCACACCGACATGGATAGCGAGGACGCAGCATTAACTCCATTAAAAGATCTAAAGGGTAGATCTTTCTGAAGACTGATATTTTTGTAAGCCCTAAGGGCCAACATCTTTTGTATATAAGGCATTTTTGCCTCCTTGTAAAGGGGTTCTCCAGATGTTTTTTTGAAGTCTGTGACTTTTTGTAGTCCTCTCTCAAATTAGCAAACTTCTGTAACTCATTTTGAAGCATAATATATAGAGTTTACCTTGGTCACTATTGATGTTCAGAATACCATCTTGTTCTTGCAAAGTGTTGTACACTTCAGGCTCATAATCAAGTTATTTTGTGAATTTCTTTTATTCCTTCATGACTTTATCCTTCATTTTCATGCCTTCCTTTGCAAGAGTATCATTATATAAATCACAAACTGTGTATACATAATCACATATGGATTCTAGTATGTGAAAAATCTTTTCCTCTCTTGAAAAAGTGTCTGAATCAAGCCTGTTTGTGACATATTAATGCATAGATTATACAGATTTGATGTGTAATCTTATGATCATTGTCATTTTTCAAGTGTCAATCAAGTATTCCATTTCTTTTATTAGTTCGGTGTATCACCATAGGATTTAATTTTCATTTTTTATGCATTCTCCTTCTCCCTTTTCCTTTCAAATTTAGTAGTTTTAGGTGATGAACCAACAAGGAAGCCAGCCTTCTCCGGAGGTTGACCTCTATTTACAAGAAACCCACATCTTTAGAGGTCTTCCCATGTTGCACTAGATTTTCAAATTTTGCATTCAACAGGGTGCAAAATCCAAGTGACAACAACTTTTGGCATGCCTGGTGCGACCATGAACTGCTTCTCAGTTCATGTTTATGCATTTGATTGCTGTTGTTTAGTGTGTATAGCTACATTTTTAGCCTTTTGGAGGAAAATTTTCAACACACCTGGTGACTCTCGAAAGATATCAAATGGTTTCAAGCAGACAAAGTGCTATTATGAAAAATCAGACCTAGTTTCTTGCTTTACCAGAAACTCTAGGGAATTTCCAGTCTCTCGAATGAACAAATATGTCTACATTTTATGCAAATATATCATATTATCCACCATTTCATGAAAACCATGCATGGGTTCCCTCTTACCAACCATCTCACATAGATTAGCTTGTTGGTCTTATGCCAAATGTCCCTATAATAGCAGACTACCAGTAGCCTCATCATATTTTCCACCCTCCCATCCCTGCTCAGTCTCAATATCAGCCAACTTATGATCAAAATCAACCCCATGAAGAGTTCTTTGATGCCAACCAACATGATTATTTGCATAATCAGCCTCAAGAGCACCCTTACCAAAATGTATTGGATCTAATTCAAAATCTTGACCATGTGTTGTGGGCTTTAAGCCAAAAACTTGAACATATGAAGATTAGTGATGCTAGTAAGGTGTTCTCACATATGTATCGGATGTTGGTTGACATTAGGAGGTAGAAAATAATCATCTCACAGCAGCAAGAGTTGGTTTATCAATCCTTTATTTATGATCAAGAGCTGGTGACAAAAAGAAGGTAGTTTGAGTAAAGCCTGGAAAGAGAGATAGTTGCTAAAGAGGAGCAGATCAAGTCTATGACTGCTCAGGTGCAAAGTAGTCAAGCTTATTTTGATTATCAATGCCAATCAAGGTATGAAACTTCCAATCCTAGTCTCATCCTAGCACTTCCTATAATATTGAACAATCTTGTCAATAAAGGAGTTCCCAAGCCCAATTTTCCAAGCTTCAAGCAAGCTAAACCTCTTCAGCCTGCTAAATTTGAGTCCCCAAGTTTTAGAAATCTTGTTTCAACTCAAGAAACTATCCTTAAGCAAGCTCAACCTATGGAGAAACCTAGGAAATTTACTTTCCCAAGTTTTAGGAGCTCTCCTATTCAAGAGCCCTTTATTGAACAATGGCATCCTTGTGAAGAACCCATTAGAGAGGCTCAACCAACCCCTTATGTTCTAGAGCAACCTAAAGAAGAGATGCTTGTAGAGGAAGAAACAAATCTTTTAGCTTCTGTTATGTTTGAACAAGAGCTTGGGAATGACAAATCAAATGTGATAATGGAGGAAAATGAGGTTGTAGATGAAGAGAAGACTTTTGTTCTGCATAACACAATCAACATGATGGAGAATGGAAGTGTGAACTTACTAGATTTAGCCATGGAGGAATACAGACTACAGCTGTAAAAGGCTGAACAGGAGAAGAATTCTCAAAATGTTTCTAGCAATATTTTAGCTAATGATCCTCCCACTATTCAACAAGATGGTGAAAATGCTCCAATAGGACAACAAGGTGAAATGGTGGAAAAGGATGACCAAGAAGAGCAATGTACAGTTTGGAATGAAGAAGGTGTGATTTTTCCCACTCTAAATGCTATCTCAAAGCAACAAGAATACATCAATCAGCTATAGGTTCAAGAGTCAAGACAACAGCATGAAGAGACTAAAAAGGGAGATGTGGGTCATGAGTCCATAGCTTCATTTGTTGAGCTTCCATGTTTCATTGAGTGTGATGAGGAAAGCATAAATCTGGTCATAATTCAACAACATGAGGTTGTAGAGGAGCAGTGTACAATGGATTTGATACTTTTGAGCATGTTATGCTTGAGAAAGTTGATGCTGAGCTATATGAAGAAGTGTACACTGATATAATTGAAAAAAAATTTAAAATTGGAGGACAAAAGGTTAGATCTACTAGAGGAGTTTGGCACTCATGCAGAAATTCAACAGCAGATTCACAAGTTTGAACAAAAATTTTCTCATGAGCCTATTGCACGATGTCTTATGAAGTCTCACAAGCTCCCCCTCTACTATAAAGCAGAGCTTGAAGCTAACTTATCAACCGAGAGTTCATCTTAGGAGAACCCTTCACTATTTGAACACTTGCCTACCTCCATAGAAGAGGACAAGCCTGATTTGGAGCATCTTTCTTTGAATAGTAATGAGAATTATAAGCAGCTTCCTTTCTAGTCTATAGAAGAGCCTAAGGTTAATGAATTGATTGAAAGTGTGCTGGAGGAAGCCATCTCATTGTTCTCTATTGAAGGAATGAGTGTTCATTTTGGAAAGCATGAGCATACTAAGGAGGTTACTACTTTTTCGTCAAGTCAACCACAGCGGTTATACCTTTCCAGCCAGCAAGGTGATAAAATGGCAGCCTTTGAACAAGGGATTAGAAAGAAAAGTTCAAGCTTTTCCTTTACTAGAGGCTGTCTAATCAAATACCTAGCCCAGATGGAGTCTAATACATTACCAATGGTTAATCAGGTACTCACACATGGAGCCACAGTTAAAAGTGGCATAAGAGATGTACTTGTAGTTGAAAAAGAGTGTGTACAATTTACTTATCCTCCTTTGAATATAAATGCATATGATCAGTTTAAGGAGGTAAGTGAACTTGTTCACCTCTTTCAAGGTGTAGTGCATCATCTTGTTAAAAAAAATTTGTGTATCATTTTTACTCAGCTATCCTTAAGCATGCCAGTCATTATACTTTGAAAAGAAAGGGCAGTTATTTCAACCATCCTGTGAATGGTTTTGTTTGACCAATTTCTCACTGGTTAGTGTAGGGTAGGTTTAGATGCAGTTACATTCCCTAAGTGCTATCCCAGCACAGTAAATATTGTTATTTCTATTTTTCCTATTTTCAATAACTTTCAATGTCCTAATCTGTTTCCTGAGTTACTAGTTATGTGCAAGCTGCTCCAAGTTCGTTCCTTGGTTTTCCCAATGACTCTATGCCCAATGGATAGGTTTAGGCTACTGGTTTCCATGTTTAGTAGGCAAACATCCAGTACAGGTCACCAGAAATGTTGCCCAATTTTCACCTACGGGCTAAATTAGTTGGGCAATCTATGTTTCAAGTGTTCATAAAGGCCAAATGGGGACATTGTTGTGCAAGATTAAATCATGCATCTAATGCTAAGTCACAAGGAACTTAGTTGGAAAGCCAGCCTCAGTCGAGTTCAGCATGAAGATCCTCTAAGGAGAGAGTCGCCAAGACATTCCAAATGTCTCACCGACTAGAATGGGTTCTTTTTTGTTTTTGAGATGTCTCAGTGATGGAGTAGGGTCTTTCCGAAGTGGATGGCTTCGATATAATGTTGTGACTTCAAAAAGAGGTTTTCTTGATCAATGGGAGTCATGCCGAAATGAATGAGCTCGAGGAGAAAGTGTTGACTTTGGCGTGAGGTCTTCCCGACTTGCTAGTGTCTCACCAAAGGAAATGTTGCACTCGGGGAAAGTGATTTGTGTTCGTTGAAAGGTCTTGCTGATATAGTGATTTCTCCCTAACAGGAAAGGTGAACTCTTGGTGAGGGAAGCATCATCGATATGAGGTCTCACCGATAGCAAGAGGTCTCACCGACATAGATGACATCAATGTAATGTCTAGTTTCAGGATGATGTCCTGTCGACTGCTGGAAGTCTCGGTGAAATGAAATGAGTTCGGCATGATCTCTCCCCAACCCAAAGGTGTCTCACTGAAGAATGAAGATCTCGATGAGAGGTCCTACTGATAGGATAAGGTTTTGCTGATGGCTTCACGGATGTTGATATGACTTTTGAACTCGCTATGTGGTCTTGTCGATCATCATGCATTATGCCGATAGCTGCAGAGGGGTGTAATCGCATTGGTGAGACATTTCTAGTGTCTCACCGAGATGCAATTCTGATGAAGATATTTTGACCACCTGAATTAGTTTGTGTGGCATCTATTTGACCAATTAGGGGAAGCTACAGGTGTACCATTGGCAGCTTGACCGATGCCAAGAAGATCAATAGAGTGAAAGCGACATGGATCGGCTCTGAGCTCAGAAGCATTCAAAGCAGCTTGGCAAGGAGGTTTGAATATGGACATGGAGGCCATAAGTGAATGAGATAGTTGTGAAAGATCAAGGAGGCCATTCCTGGAGCGACTCCACACTGGCATGGATAGCGAGGATGCAGCATTAACTCCATTAAAAGATCTAAAAGGTAGATCTTTCTAAAGACTGATATTTTTGTAAGCCCTAGGGGCCAACATCTTTTGTATATAAGGCATTTTTTCCTCCTTGTAAAGGGGCTCTCCAGATGCTTTTCTGAAGTCTATGAATTTTTGCAGTCCTCTCTCAGATTAGCAAACTTCTGTAACTCATTTTGAAGCATAATATACAGATTTTACCTTGGTCACTATTGATGTTCAAATTACCATCTTGTTCTTGCAAAGTGTTGTGCATTTCAGGTTCATAATCAAGTTATTTTGTGAATTTATTTTATTCCTTCATGACTTTATCCTTCATTTTCATGCCTTCCTTTGCAAGAGTATCATTATATAAGTCACAAACTGTGTTTACATAATCACATATGGATTCTAGTCTGTAAAAAATATTTACCTCTCTTGAAAAAGTGTGTGAATCAAGCCTATTTGTGACATATTAATGCATAGCTTATACAGATTTGATGTGTAATCTTATGATCATTGTCATTTTTCAAGTGTCAATCCCATTTCTCTTATTAGTTCGGTGTATCACCATAGGATTTAATTTTCATTTTTTTATGCATTCTCCTTCTCCCTTTTCCTTTCAAATTTAGTAGTTTTAGGTGATGACCCAACAAGGAAGCTAGCCTTCTCCGGAGGTTGATCTCTATTTACAAGAAACCCACATCTTTAGAGGTCTTCCCATGTTGCACTAGATTTTTGAATTTTACATTCGACAGGGTGCAAAATCCAAGTGACAACAGTACCTACTCGAGCTATCACACACTCTCAGCCTAGTTTAGTCAACTTAAGTCGAGTCAGTTTGGGAGTTGATAAGTAAACCCTTGGTCATATTTTTTGGTGTGATTGGAATGTTTGAGTAATTTCCTTTGGATGTTTATTTGGTTTGTATTAAAGTGACTGAATATTTTTTTGGGCATATGTACTTCTTCATGTATTTTATATATGTATTAATTGATATGTATATACATTAAATATATATATATATAACTCATGCATATGAGCATATACATGTGTGCACATAAGTAGGTATAAATTCTTACGTATACTTATTCATAGATACATCATATACATGGGAAATCAATTGGACATATATTTATACACTTTGTATATATACTTATCAATAAATATGTATATGTACTTATTATAAAATGTTAAAATAATGATATATATGTATATAGTAATATACATGCATATATGTACATATTTAATGATATATACATGTACATATATACATATATATTGATATATGTGTATATATTTATATATGAATACAATTGGTAATGGAATATTTAATATTTATATTATAATGATAGAACATTATAATATAGATTAATATATATTATGTTACATATAATGAATGATATGAAAAGATATTGATGCATATATAATGTGAATTAAGTAATTAATGCAATGCTTATACAAAGCAAGTAAAGAAAACTAAGTCCTACACATATATGTATGTGATGGAATAAACATTTGTCGATGCATGATAGCACTTAAATGTAAAGTGCATGAGTTAACAAATAAAAATAACATTCATTTTAAAACTATATTGTTGTGCTTAATTTGTTGTGCCATGTAAAAGGGAATGAAAATGCATTTTAATGTTAAATTTTGTTGATTGTTTAAGAGCATGTTTGTCACAACCCTCCCCATGTATAAATTAATATTTAACAAGTAAATTTTCAATTTCATAACAATGCTATTTTGTTATGAGAATGGTTGAAACTCCTTTAGGATAATTATATCAATCAAAAGTTTAATAATGATAATGGTTGGGAGATAATAATAATAATAATAATAATAATAATAATAATGATATAGGTTTTTATATATTTAGTATTTATAAATCTATATATAGATATCATCATAAAATTTATATTAAAACTTAGTTATCATTCAAATTAAATTATTAACATAAATGATCATTATTTCATTAATTTGGTGACTGATTAAAGGAGTTATCTTGTAATGCTCCTCCCAAAAATAATCTATAAATCTACAATAATTTAACAAATATTTTATGAAGAAACTAATTTTTGAAGAAATTTTAAAAAAAAAAAAAAAAGTATTATTTTCATCCTCTGCACGGTCAGATTGGTGAATTACAGGAAGCTCCACCAGCACAAGCACTACCGCAGGCTTTGCTTGGTCAAAAGGCGTGGGTTTTGTTCCCATGGAACAAATATTAATTGGGGCATGCAATACTTGAAATCCTGTCAGTGAGAAGCTTTAAGTGTAATATCAAGGGCTGATATTACTGCTGGTCGGTAACATGGGGAGGTTGTTTCTGATTCAGCTAAAGGGGCGGATTTATGTCTGCAAGTCCTGCAACAACCACCTTGCAAATATTGATGAGGTTGTTTCTAACACGTTTCATTGCCAGCATGGGAAGGCATATCTCTTTAACACTGTACCAACTAGTCAAACACCGTCCAAAACCACCCAGCCGACCAAAGGACCTTCTAGAGCCATCTCCAGCCGCCCAGCGCCGTTTTTAGCCGCCCACGTTGCTCACGCTGGACCTGCCCATCATAAATTCCGAATCTAACAATCTGTAACAGTAAGCATATAATTAATACGTAACATTCTATAAATATAATGAAGAAGCCTGAAATTTTACATCGCTCAGTTTTGAGCCAATTTTCTCTCTTCTGTTTCTTCTTTCTGCATTTGTGTTTCCCTGATTCTTCTCACAAAAAAAAGGGCAAGAAAAACAATGCAATAAAATCTAAATGGTTAGCGGTCAGTGGAGCCTCTGCGAGTGAGCACGGGAGGAGCAAGGATATATATATATATGCTGGAAATCTACTGGTGCCAATGGAGATTTGCTAAAGGAACTTTCTCTTGTGCAGAATGTTAATGGTAATTTTATTTCTACTTACTCTCATCTTTGTATGCTGGTTATGCATTTTTAACTAACTAAATGTCTTGCATCGTACTCAGATGGTACCATGTTGTGCATGGAAAAGAAAATAGATGTGATTAGTAATAATCATCTTCAAAACCTGAGTAGAAGCTTCCTTATGCACAGATAATGTTGCGTTGAATTTTCCTCTGCAATAGCACAGCCATTATAAAATTAAATCATTTTAGTTAGACTTATCCACTTTCATGTAAATTTAAGCGTATAATTCAATAAAGATGAAAAGCCATGCATTTCAATTTCTTTTTTTTTAAGTCTTATTCAAATTGCTTTTCTTTGTTTTTTTTTTAGAAATAAGACAGAAAGTAGATTTAAGTTAAAAAGATCTTTAAATTGTTTTTAGATAAAAAGATTGATAAGGAAATATGCTTTTTATTTTTAAAAAGGAAAGATTCTATAGATTTTTAGATTATTTTAAATATTTAGAAAGAAATAAGATTTAAATGATCTTCTTTTTCTAGAATATTTTGAGTATTCTAAATATTTAGAAAGAAATGAAGAAAAAAGAGATTTAGTTGATTTTTTTTTATATATTTTAGGTATGTTAAATATTTAGAAAGAAATAAAAGTTTAGTTGATCTTTTAGAGAATATTTTAGGCATCGTAAATATTTAGAAAGAGATAAAATTTAGCTGATTTATAACTTACATGCAATCGTTTTAGCTATTTTTGTTTTTATAAATAGTGTATTGCAAAATAAATAAAATGTTTTCAAAGTAATAAAGAAAATTATATAAATAAATAAAGGTGAAGGTTAGTTGAATAAATGGGTTAATTCTTATGATAATAAAATATTAAATGTTAAATTAAATTTTCGATGATGGCATTCATCAAGTTTAATTGTAAGTGTGAACATAATTTAATTTGTCTAATATAATAATAAAGATATCAGTGTGGATTATCAAGGAAGGTCTAATTCTCAAATAATACCAACTGAAATTTTCAAGTGGTTGCTAACACGTACAAGAAATTATGATGTAGAAGATCATATTAACATTATTGCTAATATTATCAATTGATAATAATATTAATAAATATAGATGATTTTAATATTAGATGATATTTGGGAGGATACTTAATAAAAAGGAGATTCGCATTGAGTTATACCTTAAAACATTACGATTGAGGTATTAAAAACCTTGTTATCATAAGAGGATTTCTTGGTTTAGAAGTTTTACTTTTGGTACGTATATCAATGAGTATTTAACTAACATTTAGTAGAATTGGTTCATCTTCTATTTGTATTTAGTAAATTTTACAAGGGACTAAGAAGTAAGCAAGTTAAATGAAATTCCATTAATCCATGATATATGAATTAGATTTATAATATATGGTTACCTTTGTATTAATCATGAAGCACATTCACAATCTTATAGTTCGATTATTTTAGATAGGAATCGAGATATATATATATATTACTTCAAAAGTATTGCATGATCATTATTATATATTATTCGCGAATTAGGCATTAAAGATTGAACAAGATAATATATGCTTTAATTTCCACAATGTGTTGTATTCCATCATCTACAATTATATTCTACATACATTAAGACTCTAATTTTCTATAAATTTATAGAGAAGTCGTAGTGATTCGGTTAACTTGCAAAAAGGGTAATTAGAGATTCACTATTCAATTCACATGACGATCAAGAATTATGTAATACTTCTTTTCAATAAATTGAACTAATGGTGACTTGGTCCAGATGTAGAAGGGGATGATATTAGTATATCATTAACCTTCATTAGTAAATACCAATGATACCCAATGGCCATTGCATGGAGGATCAAAAGATGTATGAGTTATACTTAAATTCTTCTTGGTAATGAATATTCTATTCTATGATCATTACATATGAACCTTTAGACTTTGGATTCCTAATATGGCTTAATAAATCATTTGCAAAACTTAGATTATTGTTAATCAGTGGTAAGTTGGTAACATGGTAGAAATAAATTTTGCAAAGAATATAATTATTTCAATAGGTACTTATTTTACCATATTATTTCTTTTTATCTTACCATTAAATTGCTAAGTATTTTATTAGTAAACAATAGTCAAAATTTTAGGTAAAAGAAACATTCACTAAAATAGTTTCCGTTCCTTTTCAAATCAATATGTTACTCTTATCATCACATTCCTAGTAGCAATTAATTGTATTCGTGTATGAAGCCTTGTATCAAGTAGGTCAAGTGAAATTGTTTATTGAGTTAATGAGTAATCTTGAGTTTCTTAAGAATCATGAAATATTAATGGTGAGTTGAGGAATTTCAAGGGACTCAAGTGACAAGGCGCGGAATATCTTCTAGAAAATTGACACCCTGGAAGGAAGGTAAATACATAAGATTATATTATGTTAATAGATGAAATTATCTTTAGAGAAGGAAAATAAAATCTTATTAATTAATATTGCAATTGTAAACCTCTCACTGTCATTTATTTTTATGCCTATCAAGTTAACATGTATAACTAGTTAAGAATAGTCATGGATATTGAATATCACACATTATCTATTGTTATGATCAAGTAGCTTAAAATGGGGTTACAAACCTTAGGGGAATCCTATACTTTTACATTACCTTTGCTAAATCTACATATTCGGATGAGAATATTGGGAATTACTTATGGTTGATAGGATTTTTCCTCATTCAAGGTTAATTTAAACTTTTGATCTAATGTGACTAAGTAGTGAACTATGTTATTGTAAATTTATAGATTAATTACATTTTTGGAGTATATGGTCAAAGGAATCCCTTTCGGTTTCACCAAAGTGGGTGGCAATCGAAGAAGTACTGTCTAGGAAAGATTGAGTCCTAGAAAGGGTTGCATACCCGCTATTACAGTACTTATATTTCTTCCGACTATCTATAATTAACTAAGTCCATCTATAGTCTATTTCTTGCTCGGGGGTTTGGCTAGAGCCTACGCAGCTTCATGATGCCAATACGGTCGGGTGGTGAGCAAGTTTTATTCCTTGTATGCATCATTGTAAATGTTTGGACCTTGACGTTGTTATTCATTCTTATTGATGTTACAGTCAGGGTATCATGTATTTATGGTTCTTATTAAAAAAAAAAAAAAATCATAGGATTTTTCAAGCTATATGACTAGGTAATTACAATGTTGATGAGAGAAATCATATTAGTTTGATATGCATGTTTGTAGAATTTGATGGTAATAGTAAAATAATAATAACTAGAGGGTATTAACATAATATCTAGGATATTATAAGCCAAAATGTATGCTTACATGAATTGTGATGTTAGAAAATGGTATGATATGGAAGTGTTATGTTAAGATTGTCAGTTTATGATGTTATATAAACCTATGTTGGTAATGAGGTTTGTTCCTAGGATTAGGATAAGCCAAGGTTGGAAATAACCTAATTAGTTAGTTAGATCACTTGAATGTACATTACCTTTTGGGTTGGATTCATATTATGATGTATGTGGAATAATCTCGTCAAGAGTTATTATGGTCATGTTATTTACCAAATTGAGCAAGGGCGTGAGTGAACATATGACATCAACTTCATAGAAGTGCGACACAACTTCATAGAAAGTGAGTTTGATATATTATCAAATCTTTGGCCAAAGTAAGTGTAAGTTGTCACTACGTACACTTGTTAGTTCATTGTGAGCTAGTATTACATAACTAGGTTGGGAATGTCATGCATGCAGGCCAATATCCACACTATGGAAGCACTATTTATGTAGGAAAAAACACCATGCTTAGATAGGCTATTATTATGAGGGTTACCAGACCAATCTCTTCACTGAAGAGAGGGCCATCTTACTAGTTAGGTAGATGTGTGGGGGACCGCAGTAAGTCTGTGGTTGGAGGAAAAGAACTTGGGTGATACTCTCCCTCATGTAGTCAAAAACCAATATTTGAGGATGTATGCTCTAGCAAGGGTCATCTAGACCATTTGTACTTTGTTTCATTAAGCTCTTGAAAGCTATGAACGTAATCATGATCTTGTATCTTTATGGAAAATGTATTTGAAAAATGAAATTATTACTTGGGATTATGTAATGTTACTTTATTCATGCAATGAAAATTTGAAATGGGTTTATTTCAAATATGCATCTTTGTTATTGTATTGGAAAAATTTTATTACTATGTGTTGGTAAACTTGAACTGTTCACATATGGGTTAAAACTTAGGTGAAAAAGATATTTAAAACATTGGGCTTGTTACACGTGGTATCAAAGCTTCCAAGTTTAGCATTGGAAACTATGATTTTATAATGTAAGTGTTCTACAAGCATTATTAGTGGTAATTAAGTTCTTATGCTAGAATGGAAAGGAGAAGACCAAGGGAAATAATAAGAAAGTCATTTTTTCCTAAAACTTGTCTAAATTTGGGACAAGGAAAGAATTGTCTCTAGAATTTGAACTCCTAAACCAATAACTCATAGAGAGACACCCTTGGATTGCAGAAGTTATGCAATTGGATTCAGTAGGAAGGTTATGGTGGATTACCTATGAGTACCTCCACGCTTTCAAATTGTTCAAATGACTATTAGGGTGAGAAAGAACTGAAGTGATCCCTCTTTATAATAGCAACTTGTAGTTGGAAAGAGTCAAATATTATGGATTAAATAATTATACTATGAATCTAGGAATATGGATTATGTCTATGCGTACAAATGCTTAATTAGAGAAACTAATTGTTAGCGTAAATTGGAAACTTTAGTCGAAGTAGAAAATTCAACATATTGTGAATCAAAACCAACTAGAGAGGTATCTAGGAGGTAGGATAACCTTCTGACAATCCTAATTCAAAATAAAGTTAAAATTTGGTAATTATAATTGAAATCAAGAGTAAGAGTTGATACCTTAGAGTGTAGACTAGAGACCAAAATGGGTCAAAAAAGAAGCAACTCACAAAAGTAAGGATGAAAGTTGACATGATCCCACAAACTAATATGGGCAAGGTCAATTTGGAGTTAAGATTTGAAAATGAGAAAAAGAACCGAACAACACTTGAAGTGCCTAAGGTTATGAGAAAAATAAAATCACCAAGAATTTGGAAAAAAATTCTTAGAAAGTTGATTGCAATTCAAAAGCTTGGATAGTAAAATAGACTATTCAGGAAGGGCTCAAATAGAGCATAGTTGAGTTGAAGTTCAAATGGAACTTACAAGTTCATCAACAAAAGTAAATTTATGACTAGACCCTTTAAAGATTATTTGAATATTTTCTAGAGATAAATTGGATATGGAAGAAGACTATGTTGGAAAATTGGAAGAATAATTTTGGAACAAAAAGTATATACAAGGTATACCTAGTGAGGTAAGTAAAGTGAGTAATAGTCATTCAACTATCAAAAGCCAACATGGAAAATGTTAAATCATTCAATAAATTTGGAGAAAATAGATGATTATTAAGAGTTCAAATTTTAAGATGATCTAATGTTCAGAAACAATAAAGATGGGAAGAAGGAAAGTATATGGATATAGATAAGTACCCTATTCAACAAAGTTTAATGATGTATTTTTAGTCTGAGAGAAATTTTGACTTCTCCATAAGACATGGTTCAAAAATCCCCATATTCAAAGTCTCATACTCAATTACCACAACAAGGTTGTTGAAGTTAAAGGTTAAGGTATTGGACCTATTAGTGACAGATTTGGAATAGTTAAGAAAATTTAGAGGATTTTGACCAAATGAGAGAAAATTGATTACAACTCAATTTTATAATTTCTTGTATCAAAAGACAAGTTATGTCTATTACTAATGATTTGAAAAAAGGTTAGGTAGCATGCTTATTTAAGAAAGGCAAGATTATTTCCTATGAAATAGGAAAGGGAAGATTTATGTACACATGGTTTTGAGCTATCAAAAAAATGTTCATGTTTGGTAACTATTTACGCATTAATTGTTTGGATATCTTTTGGGAGATAATATAAAACTATAATGATCTAAAAAGAATTGTTATTTAACCAATTTAAATGCTCATGAGAAGAGATAGATTGAGTTGAAATCAAACTACAACTTTTGAAATAATTATAAGGAAAAGAAAGTAGAAATATGAATGGCCTAAGATGGAGTTATATCTCCTCAATAATATTTAATCATTATATTTTCAAGAATAAAATATTGTTGGAATATGTGACTCAATCCTTACTGACATGGAACTCCTAACGGGAAAATTTTCTTTGAAATTATTCATGTCTAGCTGACTAACTATTCTAAATCCATTTGAAATGATCATGTCACCAAGACAAAGTTGATGTCTTGCCGACAATGTCTATCACTGTGACTTTTTGTGTTCGGTGTGACCTTTTGTCGAATGGAGATCTTTGGGAGACAGTTTGATCTTATCAGGCTAACTCATAGGTGTCGGGGAGAGGTCCCAACAAATGGTGAAAGTCTCACCGATAGCATATGGCTATCAGGGTAACACAAGGATCTCAAGGAAATCTCTCAGTGACTACGTGATGTCTTGCCGACAGTGGTTGATTTTGTTATGACATCCTTGCTCAGTGAAAGGTCTTAGCGAAAGGCATAAGTCTTGCTGGCTCGGTAAGACTTGGTGATGCTCGATGAAAGGTCTCAGCGATGAAGAGTGGTCTCGCTGATAGAGATAAAACCTAGTGCCTTTGCGGTGACAAAAGACTTCGTTATGAAGTCTTGGCGAGTTGGATAAGTCACATCGATAGTCTTCAGGACCTACTTGGTGATGCTTGATGTAAGGTCTTAGCGAAGAATGAAGTGTCTTGCCAATAGCAAATGTTCATCAATGTAACATGAAGTGATCAGTGGAACGTCTTGGCGAGAATGAAGTGTCTTGCCAATAGTATAACTCTTCGATGTGACTTTGGATGTTGATATGTGGTCTCATTGAAAAGCGATAGTCTCATCGAATGGAAAACTCATGTCGGCATGACTTGAAGACTTCGGCATAGGGTCTTGGTGATCTATAGAAGTCTTGTTGATGGAAAAGTAAAGATTGATATGACTTATGGCATTCAGTATGAGTCTTGCCGATGAGAAATATCTTGCCGATGGGAATGAAATTGTTATCGATGGAATCGATATGACTCATGACATTCGTTGAAACCTCTTGCCAACTATTGGGGACTTAAGCCAATATCGATAGTGAAATATTTGTGGCATCAAGGAGACACTGTTAGTGTCTCACTGATATGCCAACAAAGATTGAATGCCTTTGACCATCCTATGTGGAGCATCATGGACCAATTAGAGGAAGTGATTTTTGAATGGATGGCAGTTAGATTTTTTGCAACTATTGCGATGCTGGAACTGAACAGCTTGCAAGGAAAAATCAATTGCTTGAGAGGAAACTTTCTATGATGGGGCAATGGCGGATAAGGATGAATAGAAGATAAAAATCAGAATGTGATAAGATAAAAGCAGGTCAATTCTAAGTTCTGAAGATGATCGAGTTGTTGAGAGCATTTCTGAAACTGGTAGAACAGTGAATGAAACTACTGTGAACTAATACCAGAGAGTTGTATCTTTGATTGTATGTAATTTTTGTTACTGTAATACAAAGAGATTCAACTTGGTGTGGTGGATTTTTTCCCGAAAGGGTTTCCCACATAAATTTGTTGTTCATTGTCTTTGACTATCTTCTTTATTTTTGTAAATTTTTCATTTGTGTCTTAATTGGAATGTAATTAGAAAAATTTAAAGTATTGTATGCATTCTCCCCTGTGGTTTTAACATTAGGAAAGTTGCTTCCACACCATTTCTTTCCTTCAAAGTGGTATCAGAGCCTGGCCAGTTGTGTTATCCTTGTGAGTGGGTTGGGTTTTTTGTGTCAATTCTTTTTCAGTGGGAGTTTGGTAGAGGTCTGATAATTTAATTACAGATTAAGATGATGAGAACATCTGAGAAGATGGAAATAGAGAAATTCAATGGAAGGAATTTTGAGTTGTGGAAACTAAAAATGGAAGATTTGTTAGTAGATCAAGATCTTTGGACTGTTGTGTCTGGAACAATGCCTCAAGGCATGAAGCAAGAGGATTGGGACCTGGAAGATAGAAAATCAAAAGGGTTGATAAGGCTATGTTTGGTAGACTCTGTTCTTCTGAACATTCATGAAGAAAAGACTGCATCTTCCTTGTGGAAAAGAGTGGCATCAATTTATCAAGGCAAGTCCTTGGTGAACAAATTGTTCTTGAGGAAGAAGTTGTACTCTTTGAGAATGCAAGAGGGAGGATTTGTTGTTTGATCACTTGAATGCTTTCAACATGTTGATTGCTCAGTTAACATCTGTTGGTGTGAAGATTGAAGATGAATATCGCTGCATGTTGTTGCTATGTTCTTTTCTAGATTCTTGGGATCATCTAGTAATGGCTATTGGGAGTACGACATCCACTTTCAAGATGGAAGATGTTGTTGCTTCTTTGTTATCGAAAGAGATGAGAAGAAAATCTTCTGAGATGCCAAAGGAGGCTCTAGCTATCAGAGGTAGATTGAAGGAGAAAGGCAAGAAGAAGGACAAGAAGTCCATATCAAAACCAGAAGGGAGATCAAAGTCTCCTGGCAAGAATTCCAAGGTGAAGTGTTGGAATTATGGGCAACCTATTCATGTCCAAAAGGATTGCAAGGAGGAGAAAAAGAAGAAGAAGAACTCTTCTGGAAATGATTCTTCTCAAAGTGATGCAGACACCTTCATTGCAGCTTTGGCTACATGGGCATCAGATGATGTCTGGTTGAGTGACTCTGGAGCATCTTTCCACATGACATCTCATAGAGACTGGTTCACAAAGTATGAAAACTATGATGGTGGAAATGTATACTTGGCAAGTGATTCATCTTTGGAAATTGTTGGTCGTAGAAGAGTCATAATTCAATTCCCTGATGGAAAAGTGAAGGGAATCAATGATGTGATGCATATCGGAGTGCATGTCACATTCTCTAGAAATCACTGCAAGATGGCTAGAGGCTCTATGGTGCTGGCTAGGGGTGCTCGAATTGGTACCTTGTACAAGTTGGATGCACAAGCTATTTAATGCAATAGTGTCTTTGCAAAGTCACTTAAGGCTACTCATGGAGATAAGAAGGAAAATGTTCTTGTTGGAGTAAATGCCATGGAGGTTAAACTTCTAGTAGAAAATACTATGCTCTGGCATCATAGGCTTGGCCACATTGGTGAAAAAGGTTTAAAAACCTTGAAAAATAAAAACCTGGTAGAAGGGCTTGAAGATTGTAACCTTGAGTTTGAATTTTGTGAACATTGCATATATGGTAAACAGCACCATTTTTCATTTTATTCTAGTCCTCACAAATCTTTTGGTTTGCTTGATTATATTCATTCTGATGTGTTTGGTCCAGTGAATGTTTCTTCTCTGTCTAAATCAAGATACTATGTGTCGTTTATTGTTGATTATTCAAGAAGAACATTTGTATATTTTTTGAAAAGTAAATCAGAAGTGTTCAGTCAGTTTAAGGAATTTAAAAACCTTGTTGAAAATCATAATGGTAGGAAAATAAAATGCTTGAGGACTGACAATGGCAGTGAGTTTTTCTCAAATGAATTCAAAAGGTATTGTACAGATCATGGGATTAAAATACATAAGACTACACCTTACACTCCATAGCAAAATGGAGTTGCTGAAAGGTTCAACAGGACAGTAATGGAAAGAGCGTGAAGTATGTTGAGTAGTGTTGGCTTGGAGGAGAAGTTCTGGGCTGAAGCAGTCTCTACAGCATGTTTCTTGGTAAATCATTCTCCTAACTCTGCTCTTGTTGAGAAGACGCCTTTGGAAGCATGGTCTTGAAAGAAGCCCTCTCTAAGACATATTCGTGTCTTTGGCTGTGAGGCATATGCATATGTGCCATTTGAAAAAAGATCTAAGTTGGAAAACAAAGTTGTGAAGTGTATTTTTATTGGCTATAGTGTTGGCATAAAAGGATACAAGCTTTGGAACCCTGAGACTAAGAAGGTTTTGTACAGTAGAAGCATTATCTTTCATGAGCTGAATTCTTCTACATTGGATCTGCGGTCAGAGAAGAAATCAGAAAATGAAAAGGATGTAGTAGGAATTAATCTGACACCAAATAAAGAGGAATTGAAAAATCAAAATGTACCTGATACTGAGGAAAGCTCAAGTAGCTCTAAAAGTTCTGAAGATGATGAAGAACCACCTCAACCTCAGCTTATAAGGAGGTCAACTCGTGAAAGAAAGCAACCTGATAGTTATGAGTTTTCTTTAATAGAGTCTACTTGTGCCTATGCTTTAATTTCTAGCACTGATGAACCTAGGACTGTGAAAGAGGCATTTAAAATGTCTGAATCAAACTCCTAGTTAGAAGCCATGAATGAAGAGATGGCATCATTAGAAAATAATGATACCTGGAGTTTGGTGCCATTGCCTAAAGGCAAAAAAGTTGTGGGCTGCAAATGGGTATTTAAAAAGAAAATTGGTCTAGATGGTAGTGTACAAAAATATAAAGCAAGGTTGGTTGCAAAAGGTTATTCTCAGGTAGAGGGAATTGACTATGGAGAAATCTTTTCTCTTGTAGCTAAGTAGACATCTATTAGATTTCTTTTGTCACTTACAGCAGCGTATGACTTAGAAATTGAATAGATGGATGTGAAGACAACATTTCTTCATGGTGATCTTGAAGAAGAAATTTATATGTCCCAGCTGGAGCACTTTGTGGAAAAAGGTAAAGAAAGATTGGTTTGCAAGTTGAAGAAATATCTGTATGGGTTAAAACAGTCTCCTAGAATGTGGTACCAAAATTTTGACACTTTTTTTTTGTCTTTAGGATTTGTAAGATCAAAATATGATTACTGTGTGTATTACAAAATTGAAAGTGATCAAGTTCTTATTATTGCTCTCTATGTTGATGATATGTTGTTCATAGGAAATAGTAAGCTAATGATTTATGATCTTAAGTCTCAGTTTTCTACAAAGTTCTAAATGAAAGATCTTGGTGCAGCAGGGTATATTCTAGGAATGGAAATAACTAGGGACAAGAAAAATAGAAAACTTTGGCTCAGTTAGAGTAAGTATATCATGATTGTTCTAGAGAGATTTTGCATGACTGATTGCAAGCAGCTAGTTGTTCCAGTTACACAAGGAATAAAGCTATCCATTGAGGATTGTCCAAAATATCCTACTGAGATGGAGTACATGACCAGTGTGCCATATGCTAGTGCAGTTGGAAGCCTTATGTATGCAATGGTTTGTACAAGGCCAGACATTGCCCAAGTAGTGGGAGTTCTTAGTTGGTTTATGGCTAATCCTAGAAGGACACATTGGGATGTTGTGAAGAGAGTGTTTAGATATCTGAAGGGAACTTCAGACTATGCTTTGTGTTACCATGGTAACTTGGTTGAATCATAGAGGACTCTCAGTATTCGATGTCATGTGGATTCTGATTGGGCAGGGGACATTGATAGCAGAAGATCCACTAGTGGATATGTTTTCATGATGAATGGTGGTGCAGTGATTTGGATGAGAAAGTAGCAAGCCTTAGTCGCTTTGTCCACTACAGAGGCAGAATACATGGCAGCTACACATGCCTATAAAGAAGCAATTTGGTTAAAACATTTTTGTTCTAACATTGGTTTTGATGCAGGAAAAATTACAATTTACTGTGACAGTCAGAGTGCTATATGTTTGGAAAAGAATCCTACTTTCCATGCTAGGACAAAATATATAGATGTACAGTATCACTTTGTATGAGATATGGTGGAGGATGGGAAGGTCTCTTTGGAGAAAGTGGATACTCTGGAGAATGTTGTAGATGCATTGACGAAGCCTGAGAGCACAGAAAAGTTTAGGTGGTGTATCAGTTCAATGGGCCTCTTGGCCCATGAATTTCAGTAGTTTTATTATGCTCTAGAGGTGTCAGTAAGATCTTCATCAAGTGGGAGCTTGTTCAAATATTTTCCTCAATCCTTACTAACATGGAACTCCTGACGGGCAAAGTTGCTATGACATTATTCATGTCTAGTCAACTAACTATTCTAAATCCATTCGAAATGATCATGTCACCAAGACAGAGTTGATGTCTTGCTGACAATGTCTATCGCTGTGACTTTTTTTGTTTGGTGTGACCTTTTGTTGAATGGAGATCTCTGGGTGATAGTTTGATCTTATTGGGCTAACTCACGAGTGTTGGGGAGAGGTCCTAGTGAATGGTGAAAATCTCACCGATAGCATATGGCTATCAGGGTAACACAAGGAACTCAGGGAAATCTCTCAGCGACTACATGATGTCTCGCTGACGGTGGTTGATTTTGTTATGACATCCTTACTCGGTGAAAGGTCTTAACAAAAGGAATAAGTCTTGCTGACTTGGTAAGACTTGGTGATGCTCAATGAAAAGTCTCAAGGATGAAGAGCGGTCTCGCTAACAAAGATAAAACCTAGTGCCTTCGCGGTGACAAAAGACTTCGTTATGAAGTCTTAGCGAGTTGGATAAGTCACATCGATAGTCTTTGGGACCTACTTGGTGATGCTCAATGTAAGGTCTCAGCGAAGAAAAAAGTGTCTTGCCGATAGCAAATGTTCATCGATGTAACATGAAGTGATCGGTGGAAGGTCTTGGTGAGAATGAAGTGTCTTGTTGATAGTATAACTCTTCGATGTGACTTTGGATGTCAATATGTGGTCTCACTGAAGAGCGATAGTCTCACCAAATGGAAAACTCATGCCAGCATGACTTGAAGACTTTAGCATGAGGTCTTGGTGATCTACAAAAGTCTTGCCGATGGCAAAGTAGAGATCGATATGACTTATGGCATTTGGTATGAGTCCTGTCGATGGGAATGAAATTGTTATCGATGGACTCGGTATGACTCATGGCATTGATTGAAACCTCTTGCCAACTATTGGGGACTTAAGCCGATATCGATAGTGAAATCTTTGTGGCATCAGGGAGACATTGTTAGTGTCTCACTGATATGCCAACAAAGATTGAATGCCTTTGACCATCCTATGTGGAGCATCGAGGACCAATCAGAGGAAGCAATTTTTGAATGGATGGTAGTTAGATTTTTCGCAACTATTGCGACGCTAGAGTTAAACAACATGCAGGGAAAAATCAATTCCTCGAGAGGAAACTTTCTACAATGGGGCAATGGCGAATAAGGATGAATAGAAGATAAAAATTAGAATGTGATAAGATAAAAGCAGATCTATTCTAAGTTCTAAAGATGATCAAGTTATTGAGAGCATTTCTAAAACTGGTAGAATAGTGAATGAAACTACTGTGAACTAATACCAGAGAGTTGTATCTCTGATTGTATGTAATTGTTGTTACTATAATACAAAGAGATTCAGCTTGGTGTGGTGGGTTTTCTCCCAAAAGGGTTTCCCACATAAATCTGTTGTTCATTGTCTTTGAGTATCTTCTCTATTTCTATAAATCTTTCATGTGTGTCTTAATTGGATTGTAATTAGAAAAATTTAAAGTACTGTATGCATTCTCCCTTATGGTTTTGATGTTAGGAAAGTTGCTTCCGCACCTCTTCTTTCCTTACAAATATGGTATAAGTCCAAGGAAGATGTTTTACTTAATTTGAATGGAATATTATGAATCAAAGAGAGTGTAGAGTCTAAGCTAGTGTTTTGTAAACTTGGTAGCATCTACTTAATTACAAAGGTTAACTAACTGAATAGTCCACTTCACATTGCTCAAACTACATTAAATCATCAACCAAGGTGTGTAAGCTTATGATGGTGCAGCATTGTATATTCCTTTGTAGACTTAAACTACCTAAACTATCCTACTGAAGTCATTTGAATTGCTGAAAATGAACATAACTATAAAATAGTAAAAGTATAAACTAAAACTAGTTGCTATGGGTACCTACGGTAAAAATTGTTACTAAACTATTGTTAATGAAATGATACTGTATTAATTGGAAACTTAATAAAAACTACTAACTCAACTGAACTATCCTCTAGAGTACTACCAATGATTATTACATGCATGTTCCTAAGAATTCATTCATAATAAGTAAGAAATGAAATATCAATTAACTTGCATATGATTTATAAACAATAATAAACTAATAACAGCTATAAACAAAAATAAATAACTAAAAAGGTGAAGTGAAGAACAATACCTTGAGTGGCCTACCCAAGTAACTATTCCCAATTTAATTGAACTCAATCTAACCAATATATTTCATGCATTCCATGAATTGATCTCCATTTATTGCATAAGATGAAAGATTAAAAAATATTCTTGCACAAATCATACTCAATCATTCTTGAGATTCATGTTTCAAACTGAAAGTAACAGATAACTTAAAATTGAGAAAAACCCACTAACTAATCTATGGACTCAACCAATAGTTATATACAAACTAAGGGAATATTTATTGAAAGCAACAAATTAACCAAAATCTTTAACTCCACTCCCAGATATTTAGAGCATAGAATTAAGATGGAATTATTCAACCTATAATTGAAAGAGAAAGAGAATCATATCAAAATTAGAACTCTTCCAATAACATAATGAATGCAACCATATCCCCATATGTCCAAGTGCCATGTAAGAAAGATCTCTTCTTCAGTGTTTATTAATTTATTGTAATAATGTGTTCTCTATCTTCATTAAGTGCCTTCAACCAATGATCATCATGTTCAACTATTTCTAAAGTTTCCCTTGTTTTGGTGTTCAACGCTCCTTTTTGCTATGGGTTCATTCAGTAATTGTTGTGTATCATGGTTCCTCCTTTGGCTGCAAAACAAGTTGTTTCACAAAAAATGTATACAAGGATAACTATCATAATTAAACATAGAATTCCATCAACATTTCCATACACATATTCATATAAACCATTTGATGCTAATATATTAAACCATAATTCCATCACCATATTTTTCAGGTTGAGGTCTACATAATGGATACAAAAAGGATAGTATGGTATGGAATATTGTTTAGAAAGTATATTTAAAAGTATCTTAAAGTTTGCACAAAACCAACAGAAAACAAGATTTTATCTAGACCTATCATTTGCCCCCAACTTAACTTTTTTCTTGTCCCCAAGAAAAATACTAAGGGTCTTGATTATACTAAAGAGAAATTTTCCTTAGGTCCATGACTGTACTAACAACCTGATCCTACTGTAGATAAAAACCTTGGTATGTTGAAAGCTACCTCATCCTAATAGTTCCTTCCCTCTCACATTTATCACTTTTATCTCCAGTCCAATGTGGAATTGCACAAAGGAGAATAGGTGGTTGAAATGTGAGAGGTATCCAATGAACTCCTTTATTGATACTAAATGCCATGTATTTCTACACCCTCTAAAGCATAGTAGTAAAATTGTATATAGAATGTGGCTCCCTCTTCTATAATTTAGCGGTTAGATCATTCTATTGGTTTTGCACATACTTATAACACTATTGTACAATACCTACAGTTAGCACTTTCATCCTCTCATATTTTTCCTCCCTGAGTTTCAATATTATCTTGCCAACTCCTTTATGCCCAAGAAGATGCATCCACTCATCAATAACTGCTTTAGAATCCTTAACTTCTCTTCTTATTAGAAGTGCAACAGATTTCTCCTTTTCATCATATTCTTCCATAATTTCCCCTCTAAGTTGTCCATTCTTGTAGTAAGAGGCAAGTGCTCTGACTTGAAGACCCCCCACAAAAATTAAGGGTTTCCATTCTATTTCATCAAGAATCACATAATTGTGCAGAAAAAATTTGCACAATTGATCCTGGTCTTCAAATGTGGAAGTAGTAAAAACTTTAAGAAACTTTAGTAGGTTGACTCATAGCAGTAGAAAGTTTGCTAATTAATCTATTAAACTGAAAACACAAGAACCTTTCTTGTAGAAACAATGCATAAGTATTGGGTGGAGGCCTACACTTAACAATTTGTGCAGCCTTATCTACAACTTCCAATTGGACTGCTGACTTATTCAATTCCATTTCTTTCTTTTCCAATTCTTTCATATATCCTTCTTCCATTTTTCTTTTTCCTTTGCAAACTCATTAGTTACACTCCACAATTGGTAGCCTAGAGAGAAAGTTGTGTGATAACCAAGAGTTTTAAGAGGATGGGGTCTCTCAATTGTGATAGCCAATTCCTTGTCCCCTATCTAATTAATAGCCAATTGTGCCAACAAATCTAACTTAGCACCATGACCATACAGTTGAAGTTTTTCCTCCATCTCTTGCATTTTTACTTCCCTTTCTTTATCCTTTTGTTCATAATTTTTCAGCAACTCCTCTAGGTGTTTAATTCTATCTAGTGCTTACTGGAGTTCTCGCCTCACATTTATCTCCTCAAGGTAAATTTCTTCTCTAACGGCTCATTTCCTCCTTCATAGCCTCCCTTTATAGGACTATCTGGAGCTTTTTTTCCTCAATTTTTTTGCAATAAATGGGTCCTTTGATTTAGAATCAAAAGACATTACCATATACCTTCTCTTTTTCATAGGTGCATTTATGTCACCGGGGGAATCCCCTCTTAATTTAGAATCAATCTCTACAACCATAACATTTTCCTGTTGTTCTTGTTGAGGTTGATTTCCCTGGGGTTGTTCTCTACTCACCTCTTCTCCTCCAGGCCCCTTATAGCTTCCTTTACAACATTTTGTTGTCTGAGCCTACCAGAACATCTAGGTGTAAGTTTTTTTGCATCAATTTTCTTCTTTTCCTTTTTAACACTCTTCTTGTTCTAGGAATTTTCCTTTTGAAACCTCTTCCTCTGTTTAGAGGGTGTGGGAGTGGTGGATAACCTACTTCTTCTACTCTTAGAATTTCATGAGTTAGAAGAAGAAGGTAACTCCTCATTTTTAAATGGCCCAAGCTTTGGCTCTATAGGTTCTTCATGCTCACCTTGGTTGTTGGTATGTGAGGCCACAGGAGAATCATTAGTTTTTTCCTCTTTAGGCTCATTTTGGGGTTCATTTTTATTTCCTATATCCATAAGTACTACAGGTGACTCAAGAAAATTATTGATGTCTTTGCATTCCTCAGCCCTAAAATATGCCCACCTTGTGGGTTTTGAATTCTTAGGATCATTTTTATCAACAAGGTAACTAAGAAATGGTGAGAGAGGGAAGTATTAGACTTTCTTCTCTGATATTCCAAAGCCATTCTTTTCAGCAAGTTATAGAGAAAATTTGGTACATTTACCACCCTATTGTGCCTTGGGTGACTTAACAACTTGAAATGGACAGTATATAATAAATTTTGTATTCCATCACAAGTAATATATCTAATAATATAAGCAGCACATCATGCCCACAACCAGTGTAGAGACATTTTTTTTGTACCTTGTGATGAGGAATCTAATTCCTCTCCTCTTGTGTAGAATTCCTCCTGAGCTACAACTACATCAGACTAAGCTAGGAATTTTGTTCCTATCCTTGGCAATTCAGTCACTTGAGCAATGACAGTCTCTGATGCATCCAAAGAAAGTCCTTTTACCATGGCTTTGTCATATTGGAGAGTTTTTACAAATCTTTTAAATAAATCATCATTGTACTTCATTAATTTCAAAAAATAATCAAGCCAACCAAACCTTGTGAAGATGGGAAGGATAGTTGCGTCCTCCAAAATATTTTCATGAGCTATCGGCTCTCTCCTTATGACATCTCCTCCCATCCTATTTTCTTTTACTGCTCAGTATTCCAAATTCAGTTCTGAAAATTCTATAGGATTTCAAGTTTTTTTCACAATTTTGAAAATAGAAGTGGAAATAGCAACAAAAATAAAATATGTCTAAGGGTTTTGCATGTCATAATTTTAATTAATTTTGGTTTAGGGTGGAAAATTTGAAAAGACTTGCGAAATGACCGAGTAGGCATACCCTCCCCCCAACTTAATTGGTGATGTGACCTCACTTCATGATGATGATTTGGAGATGGTATAAATGTGAGTTGATAGAAATTAATAGTTTAATATTTTGCATGCATGGAATTAATTGAAAAGTGCATAAAAAAGTTTAAAGAAAACTTGATTAATCATAATAGTATACCTTAAGTACTTTCATGCAAAAATAAACATTGGTGGCATGTGGAAACATATTTGTTTCTTTATTTGATGGTACAAATATTAATTGCAAGATAATAAATATTAGATGGTGAGTCGATATGATGAGACAAATGTGAGCTGGTGATTTGACAGCTTCAAAGATTTCAAATGAATGTGGGAAATAAAGCAATTATGTTGTGATACTTAGCATGAATTAGTGGATAAAATATGTGGATATTTTGGAAATGAATACACATAATCTTGCAATAAATATGGTGTCAAATGCATTGAATATTCCTCCAGCCATCAGTTGTGGCTACGGACACCTATAGTGTCAAGTTCCTTTTTGAACATTGATAATGTGAAGCTACAGGTCCCTTCAACATTAGGGCCTTTGTGAACATTGATAACAAGTTCCTTGGAAGATATATTGAACATTATTAAAATCATGCAGTGTGTGCATGAATAAGGTGTTGTGTGTGCAAGTGATTTAAAGCATGATAAATTATGTCTGGGTGATTTCAGGGGTTGAGTTGTGTAATTCAACCTTTGGATCACCAGACATGTTGGGTATGTCCTGCAGTATTGATGTAAGAATCTATGAATCAATTTCTATTTCAGGTTCGTTGTGAGCACCATATTGATGGATCAATGAAAATATGAAGTCATCATGTTGCATTGGTTTCTTGTATAATTTCAATTTGTTGGAATTAATAAGAAGTGAGAACCGAACTTCATCAATGGTATGCAACTGTATTGCTCCATTAGGGTAAACCTTGTTAATCTCATAAGGTCCTAGCCACTTAGATAGGAATTTTCCCCTAAAATCTATATACCTTGAGTCATATAATAGGGCCTAATCTCCTTCAATGAACTATTTTGTCTTTATTTACTGGTCATGCTATTTTATCCGTTGTTCTTGCATCACCTCTATATGATGGACTGCTTCCATTCTTATCTCATCCAGTTCATTCAAAGAATGTAACCTTTCCTTCTGTGCTTCTATTAAACAAATTCCCAACTCTCCTATTATCCTCAATGTTTTATATTCAAATTCAATAAGCAGTACTATTGTTTTCCATAAACCAGTTCATAAGGAGTAAAACCTATTGTTGTCTTCCATATGGTTCTATATGCTCAAACAGCTTCCGGTAATCTAGATACCCAATCTCTCCTATGAAGTTGCACTTTTTTTAATATATTTTCAATCTCCTTATTGGTGACGTCTACTTGACGATTAGCTTGAGGATGATATGGGGTAGATCTCTTGTGTGTGAACTGATACTCCTCTACCAATTTGACAATTAGGTTTGACGTGAATCATGGTCCTTGATAAGTCACTATCTCCGTAGGTAGACCATACCTGGTGAATATCTCATCATACAAAAATTTTGCTACATTACCATCTCTGGAAAACTATAGTGCTTTTACCTCTACCCATTTGGTTAAGTATTCAATGCATACCAATATTTATTCCTTATTATTTGAACTTGGAGAGATAGGCCCAATAAAATCTATCCCCAATTTATCAAAAGGAGCTAGTACTAGCTAGGGTTGTAAGGGAATCCCATCACTTTGTGTGGGTCTTCCCATTCTTGTCCATCGATCGCAGCTTCTAGTATACTTAACAAAGTCTTTATGTAGGGTTGGCCAGTAATAGCCTACTATCAAGATTTTGAAGGTTATTCTCTTGGCTGCAAAATTTCCACCACAGGTCTCATCATGGCATGATTTTAATATATCAAACACTTCATCCTCCCTGATACATTGTCTCATAATGTTTTTTGGCCTAGTGTAAAATAAAAATCCAAAAATTCAAGAATAAGGGAAGCATTTGTGAAATAATTGTCTTTTCTCTCTTGGAGAAAAGTAACCTAGAATCTTCCTTGTCACCAAATAGTTATCTATATCAAAAAAGCATGGAGTGTGTACATTTAAAACAAATATATGTTCATCAATAAAAGATTCATCAACTACCTCTTATGTTGATTGGGTAGGCAATCTAGACAGAAAATCAATAATCACATTAGCCTTTCCTAATTTGTCAACTATTGTTATGTCAAATTCTTGCAGTAGCAGCAACCACCTTACAAGTCTTCCACCTACTACTAGTTTAATCATCAAGTATTTGATTGTTGTATGGTCTATATGTATGAAAACTTGATAGCTAGTAATATAGTGTCTAAACTTGTTAATTGCACAAACAACTACAAGCATTTCTTTTTATATCACAATGTAGTTTAACTCTGCTCCTTGTAGGTTTTTTTTGATATAGTATATTGCATATTCTTTATTCCCTTCTTTTTGTCCTAGGACTTCTCAATAAAAAAATTTGATGCATCAGTGTGTATGTGAAATGGCAATGTCCAATTTGGACCTCTTAGAACTAATGCATGAGTTAGAGTTGCTTTTAACTTCTCAAATGAATTTTGACAGTCTTCGGCCCAATCAAACTCACTATCCTTTGTCAACAGAATAAACAAAGGTGCAGCAATTTTTATAAAATCTTAGATGAATTTCCTATAATAAACTACATGTCCAAGGAAGCTTCTTACATCTCTCTATTTTTGTGGTACATGTAGGGTAGATATAATTTAAATTTTCTTTGGGTCAACCTGTATGCCTTCACTGGATATAAAGTGTCCTAACACAATTCCTTGTGTCATCATCATGAAACACTTCTCATTGTTGAGTAATAAATTATGTTCCTTACATATTTTTAACACTTTCTCCAAGTTACTAAGAGCTTCCTCATAACTTTCACCATAAGTGGTGAAGTCGTCCATGTATACCTCCATGTAGTTATGTGAAAAATCATAAAATATGTCGAGTGTTGCTCTTTGAAAGGTAGTTGGAGCATTACACAACCCAAAAGGTAAGACAAAATATGCATAGGTTCCTTAGGGGTAGGTGAATGTGGTCTTATCTTGATGTTTTGGTACAATCTTGATCCGATTATAACCACTGAAGCCATCAAGAAATAAAAAATATTACTTTCCTGCCAAAGAATCAAGAACTTGGTCAATAAATGGTAGTGGAAAGTGATATTTCCTTGTGGTAGCATTTAATTCCATGTAATCAACATAGAATCTCCATTTCCCACGTTTCTTAGGAACTATTACCAATGGTGAAACCCATTCAATGTATAATATAGGGTATATAAATCCTGCATCTAAAAGATTTTGTAGTTCAACTCTCACTATATCTCTTAGAGTTGGATCCATGCATCTTTGTGGCTATCTTATAGGTCTATAGCCATCATTAATGTAAGTCATGTGCATGCATAGATCAAGATCGATTCCCCTCATATCATGGCAATCCCATGCATATGTGACTGAGTGTACCTACAGAACTAATCACAGAGAATTTTGTTGTTCCTCAATCAAGGCATTATTAATATTTAACATCCTCCCTAGCAAGATTTCCAATTCCTTTTATGACTCTTGAAATAATGAGAGATCAAGGCTTGGTATGATGGGTAAACATTTTTGAGGGAGTAATGAATGAAATAGATGTGATATCTATTCTATAGAATCGATAGGTACAATACTTTGCAAGGGGTCTTGTAGGCATATGAGACAATCCTGCTACTGCGGGCTCCTCCCACAGTCATTTTTGACTATATGAGCAATGATATCATCTTCATTTTGGTCATCCAATAAGAGGTTGTGTTCTATAGTCATTAGTGTCTGAAGAGAATAGTTATATTCCTCCTCACCAAAATTGGGACAAATGGTGTGCTCAAGGTCTGCATATGGTTGGGCAGGTGGATAAAGAACCAAGTTCTTTGTGATTGTCCCATTAGATATTATCATTTTACCAGATCTGCAGCCTATAAATGCATAAAATCCTGCTAGGATGAGTGGGTAACCTATAAGATTGACTTTGGGTTGCAGTATTATAAATATTGTAGGGTATTCCCAAGAATCTAATGCAATAAATAGGTTTTCAATAATTCCCTCAAGCTTGACCATGGACCTATCAGCTAATTGAAAAATAGTTTGTGTGGGCCTGAGGTTGATCAATTGAAGCAACTACATTTTTTATTTTTTCATGACATTGATGGCTACCCCCAAGTCTATTAAAGTGTTCTTAATGAGGCTCCCATTGATCTTAATATCCACAACTGGACTACCAGGATTAGTATACTTAGGGACTGTAATGTTTTCCAACATGATATCTACAAGATTCCCCAAGACATGAACTATTTTTGGATCTTTTGTTTTTCTTCCTGGTTTCTTAAAACAAAGATCCCTTACTATTTTGGTATAGATAGGGATGTCTTTGATAGCTTGGATAAGTGGGATTTTTATGTTGACATCTTTCAACTGCCCTAAAAGGTCTTTCTTAGCTTGTGTGTACCTAATTTTGTTCAAGCTCCAAAGGTGTTTTATCATAAGCCTCAACTATAGGTTCCTCATCCTCCATTTCTATAATTTGGGGGGATGAAGGTCCAGCGAGTTGTTTTCTTGATCTAAAGTGGACATCACTCACCTCTACCCCATAAGTGGGGTATTGCATAGCTTCATTAGTATAAGCATGTTGAACAGGCTTAGTGTTAGGGTTAGGTGTAGGTTGGGTAGGTATTTTTTGCTTGGGTAGCTAGGATGCAGGATTTGATGGTGGCATTAGATCTTGTTGTTGTTATGGAGGATGGAGCATGGGCTGCTGATAGTTCTTTTTTTTTTGTTGTCGTTGTTGGCCTTTCTACCACTAAGGTTGTCATTGATTTTTTTGGGTTGGTCATTGTGGATTATAATTGGAACCTTGAAATTTATGTTGTGGCCAAGGATTTGGCCATTGGTTCCAATTAGGTTGAGGGTTTGGCCATTGGGGATTTCTCCACTAGCTCTGATTTACTTGCTAGGGCTAAGAGTTCCAAGTAGAAAATTTTTGGTTGCCAATATGAAAAGATGAGTTAAATCTAATGGGGTCTTGCAGCATACCTTGTCTCTGCTACCATGGCCTCCTTTGTTCCATATAAAAGAGATGCTCATCATCACCTTCAATGGGTTGAAATTTAGGCTTCTCAACTTTATCTTATTGGATACTAGCCACTCTCTTGCATTTTCAATTTGATTTTCTTTGCACGTAGCTTGGACAATATTCAATGAGCATAGCCTCAACTTCCTCTTGATTTTTTTTAATGTGGAGATTATCTAACTATGTTTCCAAATGACTGATTATGTCTTCTTTCATGTTGGATAACAAATTTCTTAGCTTAAGTTTTGAAACCCTGGTAGATGATTTACCAAGAACCAATGTTCTATTGTCTCTTGGCCTCCTTGTAAAGGTCCTGGAATAATTTCTACAGACCTTACAAATGTCTAAAAATGATTGCTAAGAAATATCTCTCTGGCCAATGAGGTTCAAGGCATCCATATAGTCTTCATTAACCCCTCTCAAAAATAATAACTTGAGAGACTCTTCTAACAACTTGTTATGGGGATTTTTCTTAAGAGAAAACTGAATTCTTTCAACATAATCCTCTAAAGGCTCATCATCCTTTTGTGTGATTCAAAATATGTCATCCTTTCTCCTATTAGGTCCTCTATAGTAGTCCTGATACTTCTCCAAAAATAATGTCTTCATGGTGTCCCAGTCAGGAACAACATCTCTACCTAATCCCATGAGCCATCTTAAAGCTGCATCTTTGAGAGTGGAAAGAAAAAGCTTTAACCTATGTGCATAAAAATTATAGTCATAACTTCTACACAAGACATCAAATTCAAAGAGAAAAGTATTTGGGTCTTCAGTCATTAACCCATAGAAAACTGGCAAGGTCGAAGGAGGAATGTTCTTCAGCACTGTGGCCCTTTCCTGGTTAGTAATAGGGAACCCAAATGTTGGTCGAGCATCATCATCTTCTTCTTCATCACCCATAGTGTGGTATGTTCTGTTAGAGTAATAAGTTATTATGCTTAATTAATTACATCACATTGATTAATTAATTAAGTCACTTATTCCTCTTTATTACTTAAGCTAAACTTAGGTACATTAATAATTAATTATTAATTATTAAGTGTGCACACTAGGGTTTCATTTAGGGTTTCCCTTTGTGGTTTCTTGATCTCCTTCATAAGGATTGATCACATTGTAAATAATGGATTCTCTGCACGTATTTCACGCAGAGGTTTTCCTCGGTGAACATTGCTTTTCTCGCTCTTCATCTTTGCATGTGACAGCATCGATCTTGCATGCGTGATCTCTGGTGATTCTAATGATGGCATATAATAAACAGCTGAGTGCTTAATTAATTACATCACATTGATTAATTAATTAAGTCACTTATCTCCTATTACTTGCTTTAACCAGGTACATTAATAATTAATTATTAATTATTAAGTGTGCACACTAGGGTTTCATTTAGGGTTTCCCTTTTAGGGTTTCTTGATCTCCTTCATAAGGATTGATCACATTGTAATAATTGATTCTCTTAATGCATTTTCACATAGAGGTTTTCTGAGAACATTGCTTTTTCGTTCTTCATATCTTTTGCATGTGACAGGTATCGATCTTGCATGCAGGTGATCTTGGTGATTCTAACATGGTATCAGAGCTCCAGACCTGTAGCAGCCTGTTCGTGATCTGAAGATATGGCCTTTCAGTGAGATTCAAGTGCAAGGGTTTCCACATGCAATTTTTTGATTGAATCTGGGGGTAGCCTAATTTTCTGTGCATTTTGGGACAAAACGGACCTCACCATTGAGTCCGCAACGCCCAAAAACCCCCATTTTCATATAAAATTTGCTTATTTTGGTGCAAGTTGGTCGAAAAGGAAAAAATTTTTGTCTGAGGGGCCGTACGGCCTCCCCAGCACGCGGATCGAGGCTCAAAAAATTTAAAAAGGTAAAGCGTGTTGTTGGGTTCTCGTGTTCGCTGCCAGTATAAGGGTCCGGCTACTGGTACACTGGCGGCTACCCAAACGCCACTGCTCCACTTCCCACCACCGGCCAACATCCCAGCCTCCGCTTCCGCCTTCTATTACAAGGGAGGACTGGCTCCTCCGATCTGCCCTCGCTGGCCCTCGCGGCCCGGGCCAGCCGGGTCATATTGGGGACCGATCCCCTCTCTCCAGCCCCCGCCGGGCACATGCAGCCAGCCGGCGGTCACATGCATGACCGGGAGCCGACAGATCCAGCCCCTTCGAGCTCAGCCCGCGGTCATATGCACGACCAAGGGCCGAAATTTTTTTGCAGGGGAGGTGATTTTTTGCGCCGACGGCCCCCCGGCCGTCAAATTTATGCTCGTGAACTGCTGACATCAGCATGACGTCAGCGTACGGCCGGCCCTCTTTGCCCCCTCTAGCCCTAATTTGCCCTAAAGAAGCAGTTTTTTTCTTTTGGCCATAACTTGGGCATACGGTATCGAAATCGGGCAAACGAGATATCGCCGGAAAGCTGGTTCCGAGCTCTTTCCTGTAGTGCAGTTTATTTTACAGTATTTTTCTGTTTTACTGCATTTATTACTGTTTAAAGTCAGATGTTGTTTTTGGACTTCCGAGCTCATAACTTTTTGCCACGATCTCCGTTTTTCGCCTCGTTTGAAGCGTCAGAAAGGTATTAAGGAGCTCTATATTGCTGTCCATGCACTTTTTCTGTATATGTCCTAAGTTTATCAGTTAGTCCAGATTTGGCCCGATGGGTTGTTTGGCGATTACTTGGATATTTTGGCAGTTGGGAGAGTGCATTTTGCATCTTTGCACTTCGTTTACAGTAATACATCATTTAATAATCATTTGCTGCATCATAGATTCCAGAGTTGTTCCAGTTTGGAGTTTTCGAGTGTTCCGTGGCATCGGGGTTTCTGTTGCTTTAATCATGATTCCTTGAGTCAATCAGTGACT
>VDFB02352030.1:78785-166566 GCA_007258455.2 Sequoia sempervirens | reverse complement strand
CATTTGAAAATCTTTAAATAGATGCATCATTCTTTAGCAAATGCTCCACAACTCCACAATCTCTTGCAAAGTCACTCTCCTTGAGAACCGATTTTTCCCATCTTACTCCATCATCATCATTTGCATTATATCATTTAGCTTAGCTTAAGCAAGGATTGGGAAAGAGATATTTTCAATAATAGCACCAATCCAATATGGGATAGGATTCATTTCATGTTTTCATATGCTTGGTTTTGTTGTTTATTTTGTTTGCATTTATGAAGCATTGATGTATTATTCCATAAGGATGTCTTATTTGATTTGCTTAAAGTTTAGTTGTTCGTCTGAGCAAAATGCAGATTTAGCATCCTACACTTCCTTGCACAATAGTTCACTCTGCAAAATATTTTTTATATTTGATTGTTACTACCAAATATGGAAAGGGTTTCGGTGGTTCATAATTAGAGGGTTTTCTACCATGCACTTGTATTTGTTTGTTCGTCATTTCACAAACTTTAACTATGCAATTTTCCTTTAATATTTGTTTGTTATTCCCAAATATGAAAATGGTTTCATTGCTTTTCATTTTGAAGATATCTTTCCATGCAATTCTATTATTCTATTCTTCCTTACACAATAGTTCCCTTCCTAAGTAATCCACCCTTCTCCTAGTACCTAGTCCAAGGTAAGACTCTTCCCCAATCCTTAACAATTCAAATTTACCACCTATTTTTTGTTGTCTTCCTGCCAAATCACTAGAGAGGCCTAGAAAGTCCACATGTGCACTAAAAAAGGTCTAGATGTGCCACAAAGGTACATATACAAACAATGATATACATTGAAAGAATCCTAATCTGTTCAAAATATACACGATATCGTGGATGTTTTGATCCATGCACATCATGTATATCCTGAACAGATAAGACTTATATGTATGTATATCAATGTTCATCCTATTACAAAAGAAGGGATCATTCCTATTAACTTAAGACACCTTTCAATGTATATCAATGTATATCACTTACTTATATATAGAGACTAAGTGTTGCACAATTATTCACTTTGCAATTTTCTTTTTCTACTTCATTCTTACTACAAAATATGGATAGGGTTTGACAAGTTGTCATTTACAAGGTTTTCTGCCATGCACTTTTGTTTGTGTGTTCATCATTGCACAAACATTCACACTGCAAATTGTTTTTTATATTTGTTTGTTATTCTGAAATATGAAAACGGTTTCATTGGTTCTCATTTCAAAGATATTATGTCATGCAATTGTATTATTTTGTTCTTATGTATGTACATATATATACTCATTATATATTTAATTATACATATATATTTATATATATATAATATATTTATTTATATATATATGTATGTATGTATGTATGTATGTATGTATGTAATTTTATATGTATATATGTATATTTATGTATATGTATATATATGTATATATGTATATTTATGTATATGTATATGTATATAATTACATTCCTTCCCCACCTAGAACGTCTAGTTGAGATCATTAATCGCGCGTCAGCTCCTTTGTTACCTCCACTAGACAACTTGCCTTACGCATCTCTCTGTAGTTACTCGACCTTATAAGCGCCTAATTCAAAGATCAAGGTTCATTTAATGCTCCAAATTCTCCCATATCCTACTCATTTTCATTCCTTTTGTTTGTGTTTATTCTAGAGTCTTCGTTTGGTTACGCACCCATAAATGTTCGACTCTCCATGATTCATTGTTGGGCTCTACAAGCTTCATTATTCGGCTCTGCACTCTTGAAAGCTCCCTTTCTCTTTCAAGTGAGGTTTTTTACCTCACTAGGCCTGTACCAGTGTCTTTCATTTTGATATGTTTGAAACATAGAACATATTAAAACTAACATGTACACACACACACACACAAACATATATATATATATATATATATATATACGATATTCAAATCATACTTTTTTTTGTCATATATCTATATATATGCCAACATATGTACATGACATGCAATTGAAAGATTTTGTTGTAAAAAATGTGAGTATTACACTCTACCTACACAAGATTAAGTGATTTCAGATCAATTGTTAATGCCCATTGATGCCTAACAATTTTATAATAATTCTTTATGACTACAAATGCCAATTTGTTGTATGCTATGCATATATTTTTTCACAAAACTGTAAATGTCTGGGGTTTCACCCTAATGCTGTTTACATTGGGTTTTCATTTATATTCTTTATGCCTCAAAATGCAAATATGTTTTATGCAATGCCAATGTTTGTCACAATAACCTATAACTCAATATCTGGGGTTTCAACTTACACTATTTATGAATGTCAAATCATTTCAAATCAATTTTAGGGTTTTTTTATTCTATATGCCTAGGAATATAAATTAGTTGTATGCATTGTAAATGTTTGTCACCCACTACCCTGTAACTCAATATTTGGGGTTTCAACTTGTACTATTTATGAATGTCAATGCATTTCCGTTATATATATATAGTTTCTTTAAATGTTTTCTTCATTTTAGTCTTTTAGACATGTTGGTATATTTAGCTGACACTTGTTGTAAATTTGTGTCTTGTTCGATCTTCTTGGATGGTGTGCAATTTCAATTCATTTTTGGCTCACCCCATTCTCCCTCCAACGACTTGGTGATGGTGAATTGTACTTCAAAGTTAAACACTTTACTTACTATACTTTCTTGTTATAAGGTAAACACTACTACATGTCTTTGATTGATGCCTCCTTTCATTTCTTATTACAAGATTGACTTGGATAAATTCACCATATCATTGGCCATCTCCAATTCATAGAGGTGAGGTTTTTAACCTCACTAAGGTCGTACCATTGTCTCTTGTCAGTCATTGCTTCTTTCTTATTATTACTTATTTGATTTGTTATGGGTGTGTTGTGTTACTTAAGTTGAAGGTTATTTTTTATTTTATTGCTAATTTTGAACATAATATTTAAAGTGTTTATGCGGTTATCCACAATTTGAAGGTTCTCTCATGTTTTAGGTGCATCCACAATGCGCTCTATGATGTATATGGCGTCTAGGGTGTTTATGAGCACTTCCAATATTTGTGTTCATAAACACAGTCAATTTGTCAAGGAAAAATATGTTTCTCTTCATGCATCACTGTGACTTTAATGGGTTTAATCTTTTCATTTAATTTCTATCTATACCTATATATAACTTTCAATCTATCTATCAACCATGTGTAATTTTGTCACTCCATAGGGCTCCCACTTGCATATCTACCATTTTCCATGGCACAAATTTCTCTTCTCTACATTTAGTGACCTAGCTTCCTTCTGTGACTTGCATAAATCATTGTTGCAACAACTTCACTTATTTGCTCCAACTCACTCTTTTGTGCAATCTTTGCCTTGATTGCAATATTTTGGTCTTGCCACTTTTTTTTCTTTTGTCTGGTGCATTAGCTACTGATTCATAAAATTTATGTGACTTGGGAACAAAATTTTACACTTTTCAATTGTTTGGCCAATGTAAAACTTACAACCCTTGTGCAAAATTCAACTAATAATTTTTTATAACATATATTTTTCTTATATAATTTTGCTTGGATAACATCAAAAGTGCTGAATTTTATTCTGAAGAATTGATTTTAAGATTTAACTTCAATTTGTACAACTTGTAAGTGTGATTTTGGATCTAAAACAACAACAAATTTGTTTTTTGGTGTTTGCTTTGGTTTAACCAAATATAGTTAGCATTTTTTATACATAGATTTTTTTAAATTTGGGGTACAAGAAGAATTTTTGAGGTTCACAATTTACAACCAAGATTGTTGAGGACTTGAACTAATCAATACTCAAATGATGTGTTTGATTTTACATCAATGGACTGTCCTTTGAGTCTCTGGATGCTTTACTTTTTGATAATTCACAATTTGGTTAATTTTTTATTTCTTACTTAAATAAGATACTTTAAATATTGATACAAATTAAAAAATAGGTTCAAATATTGATATGAACTCACCACGCACACACCCAAGATGATCGGTAGAGTGTGAGTGAGTTGGTTCAAATAATGATTTCAATTCTCCTTTGAGTATTTGTTCTTTCTATAATCTTTAATTTGGGAAGCCAACAAATGATTCATGGGTTTTGAGTGAATCTTTATCACTTAAATTTTGTGGCCACAACAAATCCGCAGAAAACTTGGGCAAGGCCATATAAAGATTGATTTTGATTACAACCAAATAGATTCATGGACAATAAAATTGCCACACTTGTAATTGTTATGAAAGTATCATTCAATTTTCTATAAGCACATACACATTACCAAAATATTATACATTTTACAATCAATATTGTATATATTTCAAACGAGACTATAATACCATACTTACTTATTAACACCCACTTTCATTTTTTCTACAATTTGTACCTTTTATATACAATTAACAATGTATTTATTATGTAACTCTACTAAATTCTTCATTGATTGTATAAGTCAAAGAAGAAAATATTAAATGTGCATCTAGCTTTTTTCACCTCAAATATGATCAAGTAGGAAAGGATAATTAGTAGGGAACATTTGAGTTATAGCTCGAAATGTATGTGTTGATATTATGTAATGATGTGATATGGTCATGTAAAGACTCAATTTGATTACTATCAAATTGATTCATGCACACCAAAATAGCCACAATTATACGTGGTATGTAAGTAGTATTCAAATTGCTATAAGCACATATGCATTACCAAAAAAAATTTACATTTAAGAATCATTATTGTATATATTTCAAACTAGACTACAATACAATGCTTACTTATATATAGATCTCTATCAATGTAACCATTGCACCCTCTCTGGTGCAAGTGCTAGTTTATTTATTAGTTGATAGGCTATATATTGTGGGCACATCCCATCGGATTTATCTCACACTGGAATTGTCTCGCGTCTGAAAAAAATTCAGGGAGTTGAACTGACAATCTCAACCGTAGGAACTATGATATGTCTCTCCTACAATCTAATCCAATCTAAAGTCTTTTTTCTAAGTGTTGAAATAGTCTAATTTCTCCTGCATGCAAAGCCATTTTTCACGTCTACAATTAGTTAAAACTAAACTACAGTTTTTCTCCAGCTATTAAAACTATTTCCCACGTTGCCTATAAATATGTTAGAACTGTTCCCACATCTTCTAATATCTTCTCCAGGTCTTCTATATATGTTTTGTTTTAGACTCATATTTTGTTTTTGTCTCCTCATCTGAGTTGAGGCCTTTTGTGTAGAATCCTCTATAAATAGAGAGGCAATGTAAACTATTTTTTAATAGAATAAAATTTGTGTGATTATTTGTTGTAGCATTCATATTTTCTTCTGTTTTATTTTTCTTTTTGCTTTCATCTAGCTCAAGAATCATCTTTTCACTTGTTATAGCAGTAGGGAGATCGATTTCGGTTTGTCTAGTTTAATTGAAATTTCTTCTTTCTTAGGATTGCGTAATATTTTTCCTATTGTAGACACAAAAAATATACAAATTGATATCACACTCGATCTTGATCTACTAACATCGCTTCATCCTGAATTATCCCTCTATCTAACCATTTAATCGAATAGCCTTATTTGATTAAAGTCATCATAATTCCCCTTTGAATTAAATAAATCCCTCGATTTAATTAGATCATTATCTTTGTGTAATTAGCTAGGTCATTTCATCTTCCTATCTTTGTTTAACTAAATAATCAATATTATTTGATTAAATCTCTAAAGTTCATCTAATTAAATTAATAAATCAAACATTTATCTAATTTAATATAACATCACCCCCTTTGGTTAAATAAATCAAAAATATTTATTTAACTAAGTCTAAATCGCTCTCTTCTCATTTTGAGTTATTTAAATTCTAAAATCAAAGTCAAAACGGTCAAATCAACTAACATCATTTAAATTAATCAAATCATGATTAATGCTAATCCTAATCACTCAAATCCTCTAGATTTTGCAACTTGCACATGAAAATCAACTTAATTGATTTATAAATCATCTATTTTCATTCAAAAAAGGCATCCAAGTGGGAATATTTTTCAAATTTGAAATCTCCCCCCAAATAGACATGTACATCCAACAAAGCATTTAAAATCTCTTACATGTCCTTGTGCATTGAGCCAAGTGGCATTTAACTCCTCTTTCATCCCCCCTAAACATGTCACTTCTTCAAATTCAAATTTCAAACTTGCACATTGATCAAAATGTGCTCAACCTTCATCCTCTCACATGTTGACAAGTGGCATCATGTCATTGGCTTATCTTTTATCCCACATTCATCCTATCTTTCAATATTCAACTCTTTCTTTCTATAAATAGAGAGCCCATCCTTCATTTCTATCATTCACAATTTGAGCAAACTTATTATGCTCAAATTCATCTTCAAGCATCACAATTTTCATCAATTTTATCAAGTTCATAGCCAGGTTATGCAGGAATTCAACCAAAGTGGATCACATCTTCATCAAAGATCATCAAGCTTGCAAAGGAGTTGGGAAAGGGCCAATTTCCACATCAAATTGGCACCAATTCCCCCATGGGATAGTGGTTTGATTGTTTTGAATAAGATTTGATAGTTTTCATTTGAATTCTTTTCCTATTTCTTGTTCATTTCATTTGAATGGATCTTATGGGGAATGCTTGTTTTAGACTTGTTTATGGACTAACATTGTGTTGTTTACTCATGTTTATGTTGGTCTAGATCAAGCATTCACACCTACAAGCTCTACCCATTTTTTAATCAGCATCATTAACGAAATGACACAATTTGTGCATAATCTTGAGGTAAGTCAATTACCAATAAGTTAATTTTTTCAGAATATATATGCACTCAGATTAGTTTTGGTTGTGTAAATTATTTAATTTTGTAACATTTGTGCTTTAATATGTTGAATGAAGGCACTGGTTTTGTAGTTTTATCTAAGGCTATTTTCAGCACCCGTCAACTTTCATGGCGTTTAGCACTCCAAAAATGGAGGTTAAAATTAAAGATGTTGAATGATCTAGCCTGTATGCCTAAGATCAAAGGCTATTCCTTTTCACAAGCCCCTTAAATGCAAATCATCTCAAAACAAATTATAGCACTGCCCATTCATCATGTGTGTGAGTGATGGACATTCCACTTACTTCTCTAGGAGGTTTGCCCACTAATGCGGAAAAAACTAACCAATTGATGCTATCATAGTTAGAAACCCTCTTCATCATGATAGAACAAAGTGCTTAATTGCTTATTTTTTCCCACACTTTCTGCCCAAGGTTGCTAATGAATTAACTTCAATAAAATAGTCACATGTCCTATATTGAGTACTTTGTTCTACATGAACATATCAGAATCCTCACTTCTATTTTTAAGAAGAAAGATAACACAAAAATTTGTCAAGTAAGCTACAAGAAGCTTACCTTGCAAATGTTTTCGAATGAAGACCACCAACAAAAGCAAGGAAAATGGCAAAATCTGCTCAATATATCTAGCAAGATGTTGAATATCATATCACTGATATGCAGTGTCCCTTCTATTTCCATTTGTATTATTATTATTCTCGCTAGCATCTATCTTTGTATTTTTAGGCACATAACTTATTGTCAATGGTGTAATTGAAGACGATGAGCCAACACTACCTCCACCACTGATATCAACATTTGTTGTGCTCTACAAAGGTGCTGAAGAAGCTTGCATATTATTATTATTACTGCCATTAACTGTCTTTGTGAATGCCATTTACGTCTTCTAACTGCAAATATGTTATTTCTTCCTCCTTTTGGGAATTGTTGTCCTTAACACAACTACTGCTTCAATCTATTCATAATGATCAAAAAATAGAATTCAAGATTTTTTGTGGGTTATAGACAAAATACTGCAAGGTGACATGAACGAGGAAATAATAACCAACTTGGACCATACCACTGAGCTAAACATGAGATTCATGCACCTACTAGGTTTCTCCTCCCTATGTGTCCTATTAATCTATGATGTGGAATAGAAAATTTAAACAAATTACATATTTGCTTGTGTGAATAGGTCTATTCAATCAACCTCTTTGTTGATAGTATTACATTTATCTCTGATAAGCAATGGCAATTCTTACTTGAAGCTCTTCAACACTCCTAGGCAAAGCAGTGAGGGGTCTTCTTTCTCACATTTTGATTTCTAAAAAATGTTATGTCTTCAATCACAATAGTTTGCTGCTGTTCTTAGTCATGTAGGTGTCCAATAAACCACTTGGTCGTGTTTCACTTTGAGATTATTTACTTGAATGAAGAGAAAATTTCTTTTGATTACAATTAGAGAATACATTTTGAGGCCCTAGTTGTATAACTAATGGACCATAATTGCATTTAATATTTGTAACAAAGTTTGGGACTTAAGTAGTAAAGTTTTCTAGGTTGCTTAGCAACGATAGAATGGATCCAAAGAAATTATTGCCACCAATAGAGCTCAGAATAGAAACTCTTATAGTTTTCATTTATAATGACAAGGGAAAACGTATAGACTTAGAAATCATTTTTATATGCAAATATGCTTCACGTTTTAGATTCAAAAATTATTATCAGTACAATTTCTAATGTTGTATCAATTTTTAATAAAATATTTATAAATTCAGCTATAAGCTTCCTATCAAATTTGTAGAAATTTTATATAAATACAATCAGCGTAACCATTGCACCTCCTTCCCGTACAAGTGCTAGTTATTAACCATTTTTATCCCCAAAATCATGTGAAATCCATGTTTAATCTTATCTGTCTTCTTTATCTTATGTTGCTCCTTTTCGCATAAAAAGGGAAGGCATGCCCTTGACTCTCTCAATCAGAAAAAGTGAGTGCGGAACTTGAAAAAAATTAAAATTCCTCTATTGAAATTTTCAAAAGATTGCTTATGAGTCATCTTCCCAAGATTCTTTTCTTTTGCGACCACTTTATTAGTGGGCTCTTCTTTACTTTATTCGCACAGCGATTGACCGTCTGTGAAAAAAGATCCGGTTCTCCTGTCACACTCAATGGAGATGTACATAGTTTTCTCTCTAGGGTTCTACCATATTTTATGTCTTTATTTTCTGTGATATCACTCTAATCTCTACTCTCTCTGTAATTCCTCCTCCAGACGATGAGAGTGCAATGGGATTTGTGCTTTATGGGTATTCTGTCTCTCACGCAGGCAATCCAGGTACAAAATTTACACGCTATATAGATTAAGGAGGAAGACATTTTTAAAGTTCAATAGGGTATCTTCTATATTTTTTGTCTGTGCATTATTCGCAGTTGTTTGTCTGTATAAGATTTTTTGTTGCTTCAGTAGATGCTGCCGATCTACAAAAGTTTGAATAACATATATGAAATATTTATCCAGATCTCTTTTTGGGAGCTGCGATTGATATTTCAGATATCATTACTTGCGTAATTCAACAGAGGGAGAAGAACCCATATCAGGTATGCCCGTTAACAAATATCCATATAGGTTTTAGAAGCCGATATTCTATTTTATGGGGGAGCTCAGAAAAATAGACTTGAGAATTCTAAAATTAAAAAGCCTGCATATCAGGGGCTTAATTGTATGAAACAGAAATATTTTCACGTAAGCGAAGTAAATTTGAGAAGCCTAAAACTAAACAGCTAGCACGTTGTTTTTTACTTGGGCCTTTAGGCCTTTTTGTTTTTGTTTGGTAGTTGTAACTTTTTTATTGTTTGTTATTTGGGTTTATTTTGGTGGTTTGTTATTTGGGGTTTTTCTGTTCTTCAAGCTTAAGCATTTGAGAATTGTATGTACCTATTTTTTCATACTTGCAGCTATAACATTATATTACAGTAGAGGAGAGAAGTATGTTTTTAGGACTGGTTGTAAAACTGTTATGTTCCTAAACTAATAGAGTTTAATAGGTTAACGGTAATTCAATCAAAAGATCTACTTTTGTATCTAAAACAAGGCATTGTATTTTTCAGTTGCTGTTGAAGTCGCCGAGGAGAGAGTAATTATATATCTGAAAATGGATACAACTGATCAATCAAAAAGAGCGATTGTAGTTTTTGGGTTTGGAGGTATTGGTTAGAAGCAATTGGGGCAACTGCTGTGTTCAAGTGTTACGACCTGAAGGTCTACAAATTCTGCAGACTTACGGATCAGAGCTGTTCCCACAATCATGTCAAGCAGTTACAGCAGCAAATGTTGTGGCACTTTCTCGGTCAAAGAATCAAGCTGAGCATTTATGTGGGGAGGTCAGGAACAGTTAATAAAGGATTTTAGAGAAGTGGTACATTGTATAATCATGTTTATTGACAATCATCTTGTAGCAAATGTCCTCACTAAACTTTTGCCAGAAGATTTACCCTGCCTTCCAAGGAGGATGAGGATTCTTTTAACCACAAGAAGGGTTGATAAGACTGACATGCTTTTGGAGAGAAACTTTCCATTTGAGGTAGAATTGCTTTCTCATTCAAACTGGGAAAAGCTTTTATATAAAATAGCTCGAGGCAGTGCCAAAGCATTTTATCCAAAAGGCATAGAGAGCATAGATGTGGACGAAATTGTGAAAATGTGGGGTGGAATTCCTTTAGTTTTAGAATTAGTTGGGCCAAAATATAAAAAGAAATGATGCTCATGATACAGTAAGCTTTGACTACTTATTGTCATTGGAAGATTTAGTTTTAAAAGGCTGTGATGTATCAGTAGCAATTCCAACAAGCTTTGGCCAACTAAAACCTTTATTTTTTTTGCAACCAAGTCAGTGTCTTGTTTCTTAAGTTTTAAATTTATTATAGTGCACTAAATTGGTTAATCTCCCTCAAACCTTTGGACAACTCACAACTTTAAAAGTTGTATTCATGGAGGAATGCAGCACTTATACTACTTTGTCCAACAGCTTTGGCAATTTATCTTCTTTGCGGGAGAAACTCTTTGCATTGCTTAAAAGCTTTGGCGAACTATCTACTTTGAAGTTTGTAGATTTGAGTGGCTGTTCCAACTTAGAGAGTTGTGCGGATCGATTTGATCAGCTGACTAGTTTGAAAGTCATATGGGAGAATGTGGGCACCTGTCTAGTCTTTCTGATAATTTTGGAAAGCTCAAGTCTTTGGAATACATTGGTATGGATAGTTGCAACAATTTGAAGATGCTTAACAGTGATTTTGGATTCTTGATTTCATTGATAGCACTGAAAACAGGTTGAAAGCAACCAACCGGCACATTGTTTGTTATTTAAGCTTTATTTTAGATGCATCACATTGCCAAGTTTTGGACAAAGAGTCAGTGGACATCCTAATTGAGATAAAAAGTTCACTAGTTTAAAAGATGAATGGATCTTCACCAGTGATTCAGTGGCAGAAACAAACAGGATAGCATTACATATTTGATCGTCTCCAATGATGTGGTGAGTATGAACAGGAGTGCCACCATGGTATTTCCAGCCTTCTAAAAATAATGTTTAGTGAGGTTTAGCTGTCAAATTTTTGGTTTGTGGTTATAGTTGTTATTCTTATCTTCTCATGTTGCATCTCAGATTGATGGCCTTCTATACTGCACACTGCTGAGCATGCACTATTTCATAGTTTGTGGGCATTGATGGTGATGGTTGACGGTTGGTAGAGTGGTCTTGGTCTTGTTTTGCAGGGGAAGAAAAAGAAACAGAAGTGGAAGTGTAGTTGACAATTGGCAGAATTAGAAACAAGAATGGCAGAAAGCAGTGGTAGCGGAGAGTTCCAGATTCATTGGAGAAGAGAGGAGCAAATATGATACTCTCTCCTGAAACTTTTACACACCTACACTTGTGCTTGCATACCTGCCAACAATAGAACAGGCCAATTATTTGCATTTTCTTTCTATAGCCCAATCAAAATGATTTGTACACAAATAGCCTAATCAAGATGAGTTGTACACAACTCAGTCTTTTCACACATATATTGTTGGATTAAGAGTCCAGGTGCAGAGACATAGAATTGGGTGGATTTCCCAAGTCGCTTCTTTCTAAGCAATTACACGGAGGAGGATGAATTGGAAACAGGAGAAAAGATGATTTAGATCATGGAGGTGGGTTCAAGAGAGTGTTCTCCACTGACGTATATAATATGCCTTAAGGGATTCTCCCTTTCAGATGGCTCTTAGACATGGGATGAGGAGAACTGTATTTTCTCCTTAATGCTGGAGGCATTCTGAGGCATTCTACACTAGCAGGCAGGGATTGAGGGTTGGATGAGAATTATTATGTTCTTATGTCAAGGTGCTTTCATTCCATGACGTGGATAAACATTTATCCGTTCCAAGAGGAGCTCATGCAAAAGCAAGGGTAAATTACTATATAATTGCATTTAATAATCAAATATACAAGATTTCTTTCCACATTCAATTAAATATGTTTTTTAAATGTTGTGCCCACTTATTAGACTTGAGTAGCTTTTGGTTAAGGTAGGTTACTACGCAAAGCCACCTTTCACATGTATTTTTAGATTAAGAGCCCAGATGCAGAAAGAGAGAATTGGCTGAATTCTTAACTGAATGCTTTCCAAATGATTACCAGGAGTAGGATGAATGGGAAACACTGATAGATCAAGGAGGCGGTCACTGAGACTATTCTCTACTTCAGAGTTATTTTACTTGTAAACATTGCCGACAGAATTGCCAAAAGGGTGATTAATTCTTCACTCTAGAGGGACTCTTCCACACATGTGGAGCACTCTTTTTTCCTCTTATTATAATTTTGGAAGGTTCGGCAATTCCTCCCAGAGATTTTGGCTGGTCTGATGCCTAACCAAGACATGTGTTCTTCTCACTCACCGCTTCTTTGCAGCAGAGAGAGGGCCATAAAAGCATTGCATTGAGTGTTCTCTGATACTCGAGGGTTTATCTTGTGTACCATTCATTGTAAAATAATGAAGGCATCTTTTTTGCATTTCTCTTGTAACATTCGTGGTTGTTAATTTCATGTCTCATAAGTTTGTTGCAAGGTGGAAATATTCAAAAAAAATGCAGGTTTCTGCCGTAAACTTTCCAGTTTTGTTCCTCCTACCTGTGTTGACGAATTACAGTAGATCAAGATTCTGTCATTTTTTCATTGAAGCTACTACTGTTCAAGAAGGGTTTTGATAGAAGTTTGGAGATAAATGTTGAAACACCATAATCTTTTTAATCTTCTTTATTTGACTCATTATTCGTAGAGATATGATTTGTTTCATACAGAAGATTTCAAATTTTTGTCTGGCATTTATTGTTTAGTTCTCACGCATTCATCATCTCCTTCGCACGAAACCTGGACATGCATTGGAGGTTTTGCAAAGAAGTTTACATCAAGAAAGTGAATGCAGCAATTTGCGCACCATCATTTTCAGATTTTAGGTTATTTTTATATGGATTGAGCAAATGGCTATAGTTTTATTGAAGTTTTGGTAATATAGTTAAAAATAAATCTGCTTATTCGCTCTACGCTTAACAACAACAAACAATTGAGAGAGATTTCATACCTGCCGGGAGGACATTGTTGTTTCATTGTAAATTAACTTGCAGAGGATATTCGTTTTTAAGGGTTTTATTTGCTTTTTAGGAACGAGGAAACGCTGTGTCTCACAAATGGAAAATCATCATTTGGTCAAGCCATGGTTTCAAATGCTTTGTAAATCTGCTTAATCTAAAGCTTTTAAGCATTTAAATATCCTATGATGGAAGGAGTACACATGGCACTTTCTCAAAGTTAAAGTGCTTAAGCTGTATTGTTTGCTTGAATTTTCTGTTAAGGACTGATATATATGGTTCTTATAATCTATATTTTTGTGTTTGTGTTATTTGGTATTGTATATTTTTTTTCCATAATTTTGTCCCTTTTGGATTGATATCCAGGGATTTGCTACTGATAATAGCAGCCCAAAAAACTGTAGGTAATGAAAAATCCCAAAAAAGCACTTAATATTTTCACATTTTATATATGTCCACTAAATACTTTCTTTATGGTTAGTGAAGATTTAAGAGAACTTGTCACAACTATTTTAATGGCTTGGAGGAATATATATATATATATGAATTTGAAGATTTGAGTGGAAGGTTTATGTGATTGCAGTATCATATACATTGGATTGGCCTTAAAGACCTATTAAAGCGTTTGCTTTTCTTTAATTACATTTTCCATTGAAAGAAATAATGAATCAAGAACAAAGTGTTAAATGATTATAGGGGAAAGGGATCATAGTTGGGTAGGGTTATAATATTGGGAGGGAAGGTACATTTTACAGCTTATTGAGAAAATTATATTTTATTCAGTGATAATATTAAGATTTTTTGTTTAAAAAAAAATAAAATCTTGGCAATCTTTTTTTTGAAAAATTCATGGATTATCATCAAATGACAATCATCCAGACTACTCACTTGGCCTGTAGCTGTTGCACACCCTGTGGTATCCACATCAAAAAATCAGAAGACCACCCCAAGCTCAGAATCGGGTCAAAACCTGGAACTTCGCCTGTGTTTAGACATATAAAACCCGTCAAGCCGATATAACCATCATGGTCAGAATCCGCCTCATCAACCGAGGCCATTAGTTCTTCCTCACTTAGATCTTCTTCCCCAAGTACAGCAAGCACAGCCTAAGGGTGGACATTGAAGAGCGAAAAAATGCTTTTCTGGATTAAGGGGAGATAGAGAAAGATAACCATACTGTAAGATTGAAAAGGGATACAAAAATGGGCTGGATATGTATTGTAAAAAATCCAAAAATATATATTTTGTGCTGAACAATTCATTTGAAGATACTGCTTACTACCCCTTATATTAATAGGTTAGAATCGTATATTTTTAAATGGACATTCTCACAGAGCAAGGTCTTACTGCAAGACTATTTATTTAGTAATCAGGATACCACCAATGCCCTTAGACCATATTCTGGTACTGATATGCCATTAGAGCAATTACCCTTACTCAGAATTAAAAATTTAAACACTGATTCCCATGAAACATTACTTAAATCTACTTTTCTCCTTTACCCTATCATCCCCACCTAAGTTTAGGTGCGTATAATCTTTCTTGTTTGATTTATTTATTAGTTAGAAAATATACATATAAATTCATATTTATTAGTACTTGTCTTAGGCATAGTACTATTGTAATGAGTTTGATTTTTTTTTAGTTAAATAGTTATTAATAATTTAGTTTTCAACCAATCAAAAACAATATTTAGACAAAAATTAAAATAAAATTCAATTTTGTAATGAGTTTGGGTTCTTTTAGTTAAATAGTTATAAATAATTTAGTTTTCAACCAATCAAAACAATATTTAAACAAAACTTAAAATAAAATTCAATTTTGTAAAGTCAACTTGTAAAATATTTAACTTTATAAATTATAAAAAATATTTTTTGTGCATTTGATTGGTTAAAAAAGTTGTGTTATTGCCGAAATTAAACATTTTTTTAATGAATGATTTTGTATTTTTTGCTTTATAAAATCATTTCATTAAATCTTTCTAAAATAAATAAATGTTATTTATTTTGACATTTTTTTAAGAATGATTTTTTATGTATGTAATTGTTATTTTTTTATTAAAGAAAATCTTACAAAAATCAATTTATAGAGATTTGGATTCACACTATTAAAATAAACAAATATTTTTTTTTGTATTATTCTTTCCATTAAACTAATATCTTTATTTATGTTTTTAATATTTTATGGTATAATTTAATTATATATGTGCTTCTTTTTCTTTTCATTAATACGATTTTTTCATCATGTATATTTTTTTATTAATTTATATATATAATTTTTTGATAGTTAAGTGCTACCAGTATGGGGGTAGCTCCCTATATTACTAAAATATGAAAAAACATAGCAAAATGAACAGAAGAGTTCTCTTTATCTGTTGCCATTATCAGCCAAGCATACATCAGTTAGAGTTGGCCAGTCTGCAATATTATTACTTCTGATAATTTCAATGCTTTGAACTGTACCATGGTTTTCCAAAACATCTGCTACCGTATTTGCCTCTTGATATATGTGCTTTAAAGTGTAGTCTTCAAATTTTCCTAGTATGTCTTTAGCCATCTCCACCCATCTTCCAAGTTTCCAATTGGGGGTATTTCCTCTAATTATTGCCATAATTACTAGTTGAGAATCACCTTCGATGTCAATCTTATTTATGCCCATGTCTCTGCATAATTGTAGTCCAGTAATCAGTGCTTCAAATTCAACTTCGTTATTAGTTGTATATCCAAGGTTTTTAGAAATTGCACCAGTGCATGCTCCACTAGGATCCCTTATAATACAACCAGCCCCAGCAATACCTGGGTTGCCTTTGGCAGCCCCATCAAAATTGAGCTTCCATCTCCCTACACTAGGACACTCCCATTTTGCTGTGTGGCGTTCAGATTTCTCTATAGGGATAATATCGTTTAAGCTTGGTGCAATTTTGTTGAATTTGTTCATCCCACATAGTGAATTTAGTTTTCCTCTTGTATTTGACCTTTGCATTAGCTAATTCAATGATCTCTGTTTTGATTCTTTTGATGAGCACATCAACAGACATCTCAGAGTTTTTGAAGATTCGCCTGTTCCTCTCTTTCCAAATGTTCCAAATTAGTTGTGCAGGTGCAATTATCCAAATAGATCCCCATAACGACCTTTTGTATGTATGTGGCCATCCTGTTAGAAATTTCAGAAGACAGTCTTGCCTAGGTCCGTACCAAGAAAGATCATTTAATAACCAGTCCCAGGATGAGGAAACAAACTCATAGTTCATAAATAGATGATCTGCATTCTCAAAATCTTTCTTATAGAGTATACATCTAGACAGACCCATGATACCAATTGTGTTGAGTCTATCATTAGTCAAGCATCGTTTGTGAAGTGCGACCCACAAAAATGCACTAGCTTTCGACAGTACACAAGGGTCCCAGCATAACCTATTCGACCATTCTCCCTTTTCCTCAAATTTCTCCTAAATTAGGTATCCCAATTTAACTGAGTACTCCCCAGATTTGGCACCACACCAAATGATTTCATCATCTTTTCTTGTCAGAATTATTCTCCTTCTGTTTAATTCTTCTTTTAATTTATTCCATATGTCCATTGGCACACCATATTCTGAGAGATTAATCTATGACAACTTTTCATCCCACGAATCATTTTTGATAATATAGTCTGCAACTTTCCTACCAATACTTCTTGTCAATGCCTCTTTATATGGCATAATGTCAACCATACTTTCCAATCTGACATGTCCATTCCAAGAGTCCGCCCAGAAGTCCGTTGATCTGCCATTGTTGATGCGCCAAGTTAAATGGTTAACTATTAATTTCCTTACGTCCCATAAAAACCTCCACGCTGCAGAACCACCGTTGGCATTTTCAATTGTTAGAATATGGTTTGGACTGTCTTCGTCCAAGTATTTCTTCTGAAAAATCTTGCACCATAAGTGTTCGGGGTGTCGGTACATCTTCCATGTCAACTTAGCCCCTAGTGCCATGTTTTGTCTGCCTATTTTCCTTAGCCTCGCTCCACCTTCAATCCTGCGTTTGCATGCTTCATCCTATCCGATTAAAGGAATCCTCTTAACGTTTCTCGATCCTTCCCACAAGAATCTCTTGAATACGCCTTCAAAATCCTTCTCAACTTTATGAGTTGCCTGAAAGCACAACATGGTGTAAATAGGCATTGCCGAAAGCACTGCTTTAATCATGGTTATTCTGCCAACAAGAGTCAACCACCGAGTCTTCCAAGAAGCCGCCTTATTCTTGCATTTTTCCACAACTTCATCCCAGTGACGAGTTTTGCACATTCTATTGATAATGGGAGCCCCCAGGTTTTTAGCCGATAGAGAACCAATATTTATACCAAATATTCTTGAGATTCTCCTTTGCAAACAAGGCTTAATGTTGAAGAAAAAGATGGAGGATTTCTCCATATTCATGATTTTCCCTGATAGCTGCTCATTTGTTTATTGTTTGCTTGATATATTCTGCCTCTTTAACAGTAGCCATGCCAAATAGTGTGGTGTCATCTGCGAATTGAGCATGGGTAATAACTTCATTGGCAATATTAATTCCTTCCCACAGACCCCTGCGTCTGCTAGCCGTGATTGCTCGTCCCAGAGCCTCAGCCATAATGACAAACAAGGAAGGAGAAAGTGGATCACCTTGTCGTAAATCATTTGTTCCACTAAAAAATCCAAACAGCGCGCCGTTTACAATGATTGAAAAACGGGCGGTGGATATGCAAAATTTAATAAGCTCAGTCCATTTTTGACAGAACCTGAATTTCTCCATAACTGCCAAAAGGAACTGCCAAGCAACCCTATCATAGGCTTTTGAGACGTCCAGTTTAATCATCATGCCTTTAATTCTTTTAGATTTCATTGAATGAATAACCTCATTAGTTAGAATAATGCAATCCGCAATTTCTCTTCCAGGGACGAATCCATATTGTTCCTCTGATACAATCGTGTGTAATACCTTCTTCAATCTATTTGCTAAGACCTTTGCAATGAGTTTGTAAATTGTATTGCATAGTGAGATTGGACAGTAATCATTGAAAGATGTGCATATTTGTTTTTTCGGAATGAGAGCAATTACAATGTTGTTTATATCTTTCACAAATTTCTTGTGCTTCATGAAGTCATCTACCAGCTTCCATAAGTCATTTCCCATAAAGTGCCAACAGTTTTGAAAGAATCTTACAGGGAATCCGTCTGGGCCCGGTGCTTTATCTGATTGCAATTGGAAGAGAGCAGATTTCACTTCCTCCAGAGACATAGATCCGCAAAGCATTTTGTTGTCCTCATCTGTGATCAATTGTGGAATATGATTCAGGTCCATAGACGCGTCGACTGTGATGTTGTTACTAATCAGTACACCTTTGAAATATTCTGCTGCTGCGTTGCCAACCATCTCAAAACAGAAAAACTCCTCCCCGTTCATGTTGATTTTATTTATAGCCCTTCGCTCCTTAGTAGTGGCGTGAAAGAATTTGGTGTTTGCATCACCCTCTTGTAACCAACATTGCCTTGATTTGTCCCGCTAGTAAAGCTCTTCTCTTTTGAACATTTCAGAATATTCTTCCTTTAGCTGCTTTTCCTTGTCATAGTCCTCTTTGAACATGCCATTGCGAATAATCTTATCGTTAAGAGCTTCCAGCTCCTGCTCAATTTTAAGTTTCTCTGAGAAAATATTCTTGAAGACATTTTTATTCCAATCTTTGAGTTTGTCCTTGATATATTGTAGTTTTTTTTAAATTTGAAGCTTATCAATCCTCCAAATTAAGCCTCCTTCCACCATGTTTCCAGTAATGAAATGAGGTGTCTATCTCTCCACCACATGTTCTCGAATTTGAAGCATGTCTTTAAGTTATGAGTGTTTCCACCAATGTGCAGTTCAATTGGAAAGTGGTCTGAAGTAGAGCATGGAATTAGTTTTGCCCTTAAAGTGAGACTATCTTGAAGCCATTCTGGGGAGAGAAGAAAAGGATCCAGCCTTTCAAAGATATTAAGGAAATCCCTTATGCGATTAGTCCATGTATACACCATTTTTAGTATGGATATCCATTAATCCCGAGTCCTGCACAAAGTTCTGGAAGTCCATCATTCCTTGGTTGACCCAATTATTACCTTCGAGCTTCTCCGAGGCATCTAGGATCGAATTAAAATCTCCGCCCAGAATCAATTTCCTATTCCCCTGAAGATTGATGAAGTCCAGTATCTGGAGCCAGGTTCTCTGTCTTCCTTCAGACTTGACAAGCCCGTATATGCAAACCCCAATAAATTCCATATTCAAAGAAATGCAGAATGCCTTTACTGCCATCCAATTTGAATGCACTTCCAAAAAGTTTACAGAGATCTCCTTCTGTCTCCACAATATGCCAATACCACCAGCCGAACCAATGGCTTGTTCAAACCTACCATTCCATCCTTTGCAATATGATAGGAACCGATCTCCATCCGCAGAAGACAACTTAGTTTCTTGTAAAAAGACCATATCACCATTAAAGATTTGCAATTGACGCTTCACCAAGCGTCGCTTGTCAGGGGCCCCAAGGCCCCTGGCATTCCATGATAGAATCTTCATTGTTTCCCAAGGGAGGCATTGCCCCCCTTGGTACTTTCCAAAAAATTTGTTATATTGGTGAACTTCTTCTCCTTAGCCTCAAGTTCCCTAAGCTCTTTGAGAGATTTCCTCCCTTTGTGTTTTTTGCTCTTCCCAAGCTTTGAATCAAATTTCTTTGCAGTAGTCTACAAAATGAATCTTTCTTCAATAATATCCAGTTCATCCCCAGAATGATCCTCTTCCGCGTCTACTTCTTCGGGCTCAACCTCTGACAATTCGTGATCCACAGGTTTATGTTTAGGGGCAACCTCAATTGCCAAGACGGGTTGGGAAGGGGCCAGCCTTACTTCCTTCAAATGTTTAGAGTTCGATATGTCCTGTGGACTGATTGGCTGCTTAGCAATAGGTTGCCACACCTTTTTGGATTTTGGTTTATGAGGGAAATCAACATCATTATGTTTCCTGGATCAACATCTTGAGCAGTAAAACTTGTCCACTTCGATCTCAATTTGTTGAACCCATTTTCGGTTATTGACCATTAGGGTTAGAGCCTTAGGGATATTTTTGATGGGTGCAATTTGGAGACGCACAAACTTTCCCATATCACCTTCGATCGTGTCCATGTCTACGCAGATTAGGGCACCCAATGTTCGGTCGATTTTCTCTAGACAACCTCTCGCCCAATATTCAAATAGCAGATTATACATTCTAATCCAAACAGAGTTGTTCGAAGGATGGAGATTGGATGGATCAAAATTTTCACACCATGGTTGGATATATAGGGGGGCGTTCTTCATTTTCCATATGCCTCCATCAATGATTCTTTGCTTGTCCACCTCATCTGTAAAAAATGCCAAGAAGAATTATTTTGGCAGAAATTTTATGATAATTTTTGTTTGCCATTCATCTCTAATCCATTTTTTGATTGCTTCTCTGGTAGCCCTAAGGCCGAAGAATCTGCATATGAGTGCTTGATCACGCAGGATATTAATGTCATCTTCAACCTCAGCCGAGATATCGATTAAGATTTCTTCGCATGATTCGCCAGAAACAGAATTATCGCATTCAGCACCTACTCTGCCTTTCTTCGCTTGGTTCGCCATCTTGGGTATTAATTTATATTAATATATATAGTTTTTGCAAAAAGATTATAACCTATAATAAATAGATATATAAGATAATATATAACTTAATGTAGGTTTTATATATATATATACTATTTCTATTTATATCTTATATTATTACATGTAATAATTTTTTTGGTAAATAAGTTAATATGTAATATTAATTTATATTATATATTTATATACAATATAATATAGGTTATTTTATTAACTATCTTAATTGAGTACTATATTAATTATAATATTAATATTATTACTATTAATATAATTAATATAATAGAAAATCACTATATTAATAATTATAACAATATTTTAAAATATATTAATATTATAATATTACCTATTTACTTAGTTTATATAATATACTTTATAAATTGTTAATATTAAATTAGAATATAATGTATTTATTATATTAATAGTATATTTAACTTCAACTATAATACGAAGATTTCACTATCAAATTCAAAATCAACTACAATCAATACTACTTCCTTCTATAAATATAAATAACACCAAACAATAAACATTTATTCCAATTTATTTTATTTTCAAATATTTAACATCAAACAAGATATTACATTACATAACCAACACATATAAAAAAACCAACGCTATTAATCAAACAAAACACAAAATACAAAAGTCAAAACTAAAATACAACAATTAAAAAAATATATATTTAATTTTATTCACATTAATTAAACTTACATTTATTTTTATTCCAACTCTACAAATCTCTAACTAGAATACTACAAAGGCAAGTACTCGTCACTAGTGGCACTTGTTTTCTAATTATTTCTTTCTTTTCTAATTATGTTTAGTTGATTTATTTATTACTTGAAAATTTACAAAATAAATTTATATTTATTTTCTAATTATTTCCTTCTTTTTTATTTATACTATTCTTTTAGTTGAATGGCTTGAAAGTTTTACTTATGACATAAAATAACATTTACTATTAATTTGATTAAAAAATGCTTGCTCAATATTTTGCACTCTCAAATGACCTTTTACACATATTTTATAGTTGGAATGCTTGCCCAATATTTTGCACTCTCAAATGATTGTTCCTCTTCCTGATGATGGATCATTGAGTGTGATCCGAAACATTGACACAAAAACATACACATTGTTCCTCTTCCTGATGATGGATCATTGAGTGTGATCCGAAACATCGACACAAAAACATACACATTGTTCCTCTTCCTGATGATGGATCATTGAGTGTGATCCGAAACGTCGACACAAAAACATACACAATTGAATCCAAAAGCTTGCATAAACAACATATTTTATATTCAACTTAATTTTTTAGTTAATCTTTACATATAGTGCACTCTTATCTCAAACACAAGTGAAGTTAATGTTACTTTGATTGTTTATATATATATATATATATATGTAACGTCTTCTAACAACACACATAACAATTTAGCCTATATCCAATGAATTAATTCTAATTTAAAACAACTCACAAAATTTGTATGGCTCTTATAAAATCTAGCATTAAAGTGCTATTTTTTTAAACATTGTCTTTATTTACAAGTAAAGATTAAAATTCTTAAAATTATTACTATCCTAAAGTATAAAATTTGATATTTAGAGCACTTTGTCCTCACTACTTTCTCCTCATTTAAATTATTTGGAAGAAGAATTCCCATTTTCAATTGTTGTTTAATGACATCTACTTTGATTGCAAGTATCATGATTAACCTTACCCCATATCTACAAATTATATTCATGGAGCTAATTGAACAAGCTCACTTTGCAAATTGGTAAACCCGTTGCAACTCTCAAATGGAATGCATGCACACCATGGTCTCCTTACTAAACAATACAATGAATTTGTTTGAGAAGGTGGTCTCATCAAAGGTTCTATTGTGACTATACTTGTAAGATGTTCAATAAATTCATGTATGTTAGTGCTTACCTATTGTAAATGCCTTTACCTCAATTGCTTTCATTTGATCATGCTTTCTTGAATTTAACAACAAAAAAATTGTAAGGCAATTGCCATTAATTGATTGGAAGTGATCTCAAACAATGCATCCATAATTGAACTCCTCTTCCCTTATTTCATAGTTCAAAGTTCCTTTCATTGATTAACTAACAAGGCTTGTTGGTATCATTTCCATCTCAACAATGCTTGTAGCAATGTTTCAAGAAGATTTGAAATCTATGGTTAACAAATTCATGCTTGCAAGTGAAATTATCCCAATAAGAGTATTGAATGTGTACAATAAGAAATGGTCCATACAAGGTTGAGCCTCATCAAAAAACATGCTTTATGAATTCCAAAATGCTAGGGGCAAGAAGAAAGTTTCTACCTTTTATTTCATAGACAAAGAAGATGGGGAAATGCATATAACTTGCTCCAATGAAGTTGTTGATGAGTTCTATGATGTTCAATCAAATAACATTTTTGTCATCTCCAATGATTGCATCAAAATAGCAAACACTAAGTACACTAGCTCCACAATTCCTTTGGAAATGTTCCTTCACATGTCATCTACAATAACTCCTACTTCAACAAACTTTAGCATCCCTATCCACAACTTCCACCTTAGAAGCATAAATGACCTACAACCAATGCCTATTATTCCCTTGTTTATCCATTTACCCTATATCAACCATCTGCAAAATAGATGCAACTAAGACAATGAAGTATACTACTAGAAACATTGAAATCATCATTAAAATAAATCTTATAAATGTTTTCTATAATTTTTTTGTTGGATGAATTACCTCTTGAAATGGAAAAGCAATTGATACATTTTTTCTAAGAAAGCTTTTTATTAACCTAGACCTACCAAAAACTCACACATTAAAAGACTTGGTATGCCAATGAGGAATTTGCACTACCATACCTGTCATTGTCAAAGGAAAGAAAAAACACCTCATACAACTTTGAGAATCCTATGGCTATTTCTATAATTAAAAATAAACCCTTGAGCAAAAAATAAAATGTTGTCTAAAGGCCCTCTATGACAAGAATCTACTTGGACAACTTCCTTTACCTCTCTTGTCCACTATTAGTTTAAAATACGAGATGCAAGAATAAAGGTTGTCTAGAAATAAAAAAATATTTGGTATTGTCCAAAGCGTTGTGTTGATCTCTTTGAATGTGAGTCTAACTATATGCTAAAATTTGATTTACAAGATGACACAAGTGAAGTGATGAGTGTTATTATATTTGAATAACTAGCCAAAGAAATGTTGGGTGTTGGAGCCAAAGGTTTTCAATTTCTACTTATAGAACTTGATATTGTTAATGAGATTAAGTAATGTTGTGTATTTCCAATACATATTGAATTTGCCTATAACAAAAGAAAATTTCAATGGTCAAGAAAGGCTTACTTTTGTACTTACAAGAGTTAAAATTGTTGAACATTTCATGAAAATTTCCTCCAATGAATTTATATGTTGACCTAACACATGTAATTATTGTAATGCAAACATGAATGTACACATATTATACACTCACATTTGACAATAAATACAATTAGAATATTTTTATCTTGTCATATGTACAGTATGACCAAATTCTTGTTCCATACCATGTTATTTTTTTATGCTATATTATTACACATTGATATACAAAAGCAAGATTAAAAACGTTTTAATATTAACCTTTGTTTTCTTACAAATAATCTAATAAAAATAATTATAAAAATAATTAAAATTATACTCTACACATTTCCTTTTTGCTTGTGCATAGATATTTCATTCTCATTTAAACTGTCACATCCTCCTACAATGTTCACCTAGAATATGCAAAAGGTGAAGGTAATATAGCTTGTAGAAATGAATTGTAATGTTAATATCATGCAAAAAAAGATGCAATCGATAGAATAAGGTGAGTGAATTAGAATACATTCTTTACTAGTGCTTCCAGAGTTGCATTGTCTTATTTTAATCACATTTGTCATGTGCAAACATTCCCATATCCTTTGTAATGTAATGTAGAAACACCAACATCTACTTTGTTGCTTGCTTATAGAGGCTTTTCAAATAATTTCTACATGGCTCAAAGAACATTTTTCCCAAAGATAGAATGTATGCTTATTAAAAAAATGCCAACCTATTTAGGTTGCATGGAAAGTTACCAAAGAATCCAAATTAGGCAATCAAAAGGAATAACTACTTGCTATAGATGCTTTGTAGAAATTAATAACAAATCACCTCATAATGGAATAACATGGGCCCTAGCAATCAACTTGATTCTTTATGGAAACTAACTCAAATTGAATAGATGTTAACAAGAAGGGTTAATCCAATCCTTTAGGTAATCTATGCAAGAGGATGATAACTCAAATATAGTGGACATACTCTTTGTTTTCCACAGATATTTCTAAAATTTCAAAATACATGCCTAGGCGTATAAATTAGTTGGAAATCACAATTGTGAAAAAAATGAAGAAAGAAATTGTAACTTCTATGTTAGTAGAACAAATGTTCTTGAAGCATTGCAATATAAGGTTAATTATGATCCACACTATAAAGATGTGCAATTAGATGAATTTGTACTGACATCTTTGCCTCCCATCTCTATTGATATATCTAATATCTACACAACACTTTAAATTAATTTTTAACAACCCTTGAATCAACATCCAAAAATGTCAAAGAAGATGAATCGTTCAATCAACAAGTAGACCAATCCTCTTCATAAATGAGGCGATTCTCCTATCTACATGCAAAGGTGGAAGAGATTAGAACCTTATTGCAAATTGGCATTACGTGAGAAACTCCTATCATGGAATGGACATCTATTTCTTTGTCACCAATAAATGAGTACATCATTGAGGGATTTTTTGTAATGACATTTCCCACTCTCTTCCCCAAAGGCACAACTTCTAAACAACAACGAATGAGAAAGATTAAGCTATATGAATATGCACTTTATCTTATGAGATACCATGATAATAGTTTTGGTTAGCAACCGCATTTTGGATCATACTTCATTCTCAATATGATAATGTGTTATAGAAGTCAAACAACAACAACAATATTTCTCCAAAAGATTTTGGATGATAGCTTTCCTTCTACAATTGTAGACCTATGACAAAGATTGAAAGACTTGTTTGTTGCAAGCTTGCATATCAATTAATGCGTTTTGGATCAAGCCTTTGAGGAAATAGGTCCTTGTGGATAAGGTGTGGAGGAGAATTGTTTGACATGATTATTCAAATCAATTGACCATCAATGTTTTTGATATTGATAAGCGAGATTGAAAGGGCTTCAACCCTTGTACAACAACATAGCCAAAAGGCGGATGAAACACTTACCATGAGAAATGGAACATACCAAACCACTCAACCAGACCAAAAGGAGTGAGGTGCAAGCTACCATAACAACTATAAACAAATGATAAAGTTGGGACCCCTGGGGTACCACTTACACAATGCCAAACCTTGCTCAAATTGGCCACTCATCCATCACTCTAGCATGAGTTTGGTGTAAATATTTAGGAATACCTTTCCTCCTAACAATAGTCCAAGAGATATTATCCTCTAGGTCCTTACAACAAGAGGAAGTAGTGGGGGGAGGGAAGAGGGGGGGCGGGGGACAAGGGGGATTCCCCCTCAAAGAGCCCATCAACATGTGAAGGACCAATAGAACAACAATATGAAAGGTGACCCTCCACCACATGAGTAATCTAAAGCTAATAAAAAGCTAAAGGCAAAGCATGCTATGATATTGGGGCATGAGGTTCTCCAATAGGGTCCAAATGAGCAGGAGGAGAATGACACTTTAGAGCCACTCTAGAAGCTAAAGAATCATTCTCTTGAGAGGACACATCATCCTAAGGGGAGCCATCATTTGGGGAATTAAGGGCATGATTATTCAAGTTATATTTTTTAGCATTCTTCCACCAAGTAGTTGTGCCCTTGTGTTTACAAAGAGGACAATATGTAGCTAGGTGACCAATGGAAAACCATCCTTTGCATCTAAAAGGGAGATCCTCATAATCAAGTGATTGAGTCCAAGGCCTATCCCCCACCACCAAAACCCCATCCTCGTGAAGAGGCTTGGATATGTCAATGTCCATCAAAATATGAGAAAAAATAGAGCGCCCCATGTAGGAACTAGAATTTCAAACCTTCAAGAAGTGACTGATAGAATTTCCTAGGGCTTCATAGCATGAAACCTCTCAAAATTGGAGGGGGAGATTTGGAAGTCTAGCCTACGTTCAAAGCACATTTAGAGGCTTAGTAAGGGGGTTAAAGGAAGTTTACTAAGGTTTTATGGAGAGAGAGTGCTCTCCCAAGACCACAACTTATCATCAAGTACTAAATCTTTGTCCTTTGAAGAGGCAAAAGAAGTAACAAAGAAACACTTTGCATAGGGGAAGAGCTCAATCTTTCCTAAGACAAGAGGCCTCCAAGAATCTAGCACCCATTTGTGAAGGTCAGACATATAAGGCCAAAGGTTGTGGAATTCACATAAAACCTCTACACTAATACAAGTCCTCATTTTCCTCCACATCCTGGCCACAAACCACCACTGAGGAGGATTTGACACAAGGGATGGGATGAATTATCTCCCTTAAAGGGCGAGCAACTACAACACCTACAACATTTGCAAAGCTCTGACTAATAGTAGTAGAAGGCTTGACCACACCATTGAGAGTGGTAGCAGAGGTAAAAATAGGCACTAGAGGAGGGGTGCAACCAACCCCGACATCAATAATGTTCTTCACACTAAGCACAATAGATACCAAGTAACAATATGCTTACCGTTGGAGGATACAAAAACATAATTCAAAATCCACACCTTGTTTCTCTTTGTAAGAGAGGGGACCAACCACTTCAAGGATCCAGGTCACAGAGAGCTGAGAGCAGAGGGCTGCCCTAACTTACCTCACTCTAAAGGTATTTTTTGAGATAAGGATCGAGAATGATGAGGACTATAATGTACTTCAATCACCCTACAGATCCTAAACTTAGGTTTGGGCTAGGTGAGCTGGATTTTGGAGTCGGTATTATGCCTCAGATAGCTCTTTGTTCGAGGACAAAAGTGCGGTGCGTTGGCGTCTCTCAAGTGCACTGGCGTCTGTACGGTCAGAAAATAGTGAACAGAATACAAACTTCCTAAAAACTAACTAATAGCCTAGCTAACTAGTCTAGATGGTAAAAACATAATGAAAAAGTATAGGAAATAGAGACTAAAGTGATAAAACAAGTAAATGAGAACTAGGGTGACAAAGATGATCTCACAAAAGCACTTGTTCGCCAGCTAGCTCCACACATACTTTCACCTGCACACAAGCAAGAAAGGGAAAAATGGTTGGGGCTGTATAGGGGTCTACCTAAGTTAGACCCCCATTTTGGTGTTTCCACCTCCACGGACAACCGGATAGCAATGAGATAGAAATATGTGATAAAGAGGGAAAGAAAGTAGAATTTGCAATAACCACTACAAAACAGTAATATGCTACTCAACCAATCACAAAGGAGAGGAGCGAAACGTTACCACCTCGACCCAAAATCTCACTAGCAAATGGAGGAGAATGCGGACTTGGCAAGGTCACCACAACCTCAACTGTGATGAAGGGAGGTCTCACAAGACTCCAAGCCCACGTTGCTATGGCTTGCTTCGCACTTGCTATGTGGAGTTGATGGAATGCTGCTGCTGTAATGGAGTGTTGAAATGCTACTTGAGAGTGTAGAGTGATGAGGTAAAAATAACCTCATCATAATAATACCATAAAGACCTATTTTACATATGCAAATCCCTATCCTCTGCCAATTAATTAAATTTTAGGAGAAATGATTTCTTAACTTTTAGTGAGAAATTGTATAAACTTTATTTCTTTTGATTTCTTGAAGTATTTTTCCAATACAAATTTAATGGATTATTTTAAGTGTTTTGTAGATAATAATCGGTCATCAAGTTGTAGATTAAAAGCATTCAGCCAACACGTGCTCCAGAACAGGGTGAAGGTGTACGCTAGAAATATGCTTCAGAACTTTAGGGTGATGGACCGAAGATATAGTTACTCTTTAAAGTTTTTTATTTTTGTTATGCTTTGAGTCAAAAACTTTATGGCTCAACTTGAGCCTCTTTAATACTGTGTAATGGGTTTTAAAAACATACGAGTTATTTGTAGATCTATTTTAGATATTTTCAATGGTTATCCATACCATCTGAAATATAGGATTTAGTTAGAGTTTTTCTATAAAAGATATAATCTCCAGAAGAAAAATATCCAATGACAAAATTAATGTTATACTGTCAAAATGTTTTCTGAAGGTTATGAATAAAGAGATTGTTATCTAAAATTTCAGAGTTATGAGTTATGGATGATAATTATGATTGATAGAAGCATTTTTGAATTAACTGTGGGTGTGAGCTGAGAACAAACGTGATAACCCATGAGCTGGCCACTCGAGGGGAGATAACTTAAGTAGATAAGTGTTTTCTTTTATTATATTGTTGTTCTGTAGAGAATTATCGAGTTTGTTGCTGTGAAATCTAAGTTCTGAAGTATTTGTTGTCTTTTACTTATGTAGTTTCTTGTTGTTAACTGTTAGAATATTTACTATTAAAGAAGATGTTTTATGGATTGTTATAAGTTTTTCTGCTTCCATAGTTTATCAGTTTCTTAGTTTAATCGTTTATGTACTTTCTAATTTAGTTATCATGCTTTCTAAATTAGTTTTCTTATGTTTTTTTAGTTTAAATATTTTCTGCTTTCTTAGAATAAATTGCTTTACAAATTTATAGTTAGATGGCCTGAGGTTAGAATTAATATTAAGTTGTTCTAAAAAGTTAGAAAATCTAAGGGAGGTACTCGAGACTTCTTCTATTGCAAATTGCCTTGAACACTACCCGATCGACATATTGAATTTTATCTTCTAAAGTAATGGGACCTAACGACAACCTATCACTTTTTAGTGCCGTTGTCAGGGATACTTTAGCTTTTTTGCTTCAGTGTTAATAGAAGACGCCTCAAATACCTCTTTTAGGCCAAAAATACCATCTTTGGCTTCCTTTTCTGCATGGTCAGGAAAAGAGGCCCTCATGGTCGATTTATACCAAAGACCCCCCCAAAATACGTTCCAATCATACATAGGGAGGCCCAAGGCTCATAAGACCACTCTGTTGACGAACTACTTGAGCCTAATCCACCAGAGGCTTTCCACTATTTTCCTGAAGATCATCCTATAGCACAATCTGCTGTTGAGGAAATTATTCTAGAGGAGCACATTCCTCCGAACATCATGGGAGATCGGTGGGCTGAAGCTAACCATAATAATTCCAACCGTAATAACGATGATCCTCCACTACCTCAAACGTTCACTTATCCTATTGCTCTGGATGTAGATGATGATACTATGATGAAAAACATTTCTCCAACTTTCCTTCCAACCTTCTGTGGTTTATCCTTGGAAGACCCAAACCAATTTCTTTTTGAATTTAAGGTCCTTTTCCAAACCCACAATTATAAAAATGATAACTAGAAACTAAAGTTGTTTCCTTCTACTTTGAAGGATTTGGCCATGGTTGGTTTATGGGACTACCAGCTGGAAGTATTACATTTTGGGAGGAAATGGAGACTGTGTTCTTGAATAAATATCAGAGTTATTGTAGGGTGAGTGATCGTAAGGAAGAGTTGTTTAAACTTGGGCAAAATGAGGATGAGAGTCTAGAGGACTATTTGGATAGGTTTCTTTTCTTATCTAAACGATGTGGAGAAATGACTATTAGTGTTGAGATTCTCAAGACTATATTGCTTAAAAGACTTGATGACGATGCAAGAAAAAGTCTTGATTTGATGGGAAAAGGTGATGTGTCTTAGTTAGCCCTTGAAGACATATGTGATTTGTGTCATAATTTCTCATGTACTCGAGGAGGAATTCGAAAAACAAATATTTTCAGAGGGAATAACGAGATAGGTAAGCTCCAAGAAGAAATAGAAAATCTTAAGACAAACATACTTGTTCATTGAACACTACGTTGGATGGTATACAAGCAAAGACACATAACCCTGAGACTTTGTCAATCTATTGTCCTAGGTGTCAAAATAAACATCTTTTACGTGAGTGTCCTTTAGACAAGGTTAATGTTTGTCAGCTCTATGAGAAAAACCACCCTACCAATCAATGTGAGCTTCTTACTGGTCTTAAGAATACTAAGAAAAAAATTGCTTAGGTTGAAGAAGAAATAAATGTGTTAAACCAACGCCAAGGAGGTAATTTCTCTTATGGGAAGAATTTCAATCTTGCATGGAGACCACAAAACATTTGGGTTAGTAATCAATGGAATCCATCTTGGAATCAACCCTACCCTCCACAACCTAATTGGGGAACTCCTTATTGGGGACCTCCTAAATGGGCAAGTCAATCATGGGGAACTCAGCAGTGGCCAAACCAATCACAACCACAATGGAATCAAGGACAAAATCAATTTTATACTGGTCCTAGGAGGAATCGACAACAAAATTTGTTACCGCCACCTCATAATCCTCCTCAAAATGAGCAGATAAATCAACCTCAACTCCTAGCGCAACCACTTCCCAATCCTAAGAAAAATCGACAGAATAATCCGGTATATACTACTGAACAAGATAATGTCACAAGACTTAATGCAATTCATTGTGGAAATGTTCAGTTACGTTCTGGCAAGACACTTCAATCACCCACCATCGAGGAAGTAGTGGATGAACCTATTCCTCAAAATCTTGAGAAGGATACTTCATCCAACTCTACCGTACCCGCAAATAATACTGAGCCTCCTTCAGCAGCAGGAGCTGCTGACTTACCTCAGGAGGAGGAAGGTTAGTCTTTGACTGAACTTAGTAAGGATAACCCTCCAAAGGAGAAAACTCAAGCACCATTTCTGGAGCGTCTGAAGTCGACAACTCCGAAAGATACTCTAGAAATGTCATTGGCCTCCGAAACTACATTAATTTAGGAAATCAAACAATTGCAAATAGAGGTTCCTTTGCTGCAAGAAATAAAGGAAATCCCTGAGTTGAATCAGTTGATCAAACAACTGTGTATTAAAACTTTGGGAAGGAAACCAAAGAAAATAAACACTGTGCACATCGATGGCTATTTAGCTGACTTCTTGTCTGGGAAGACTGTTGCTCCAAAATATGATGATCCTGGGAGTCCACTGATAATTGTTACAATTAATGAGGTAACAATACCTAATGCATTGGTGGATTTGGGAACATCTATTAATGTAATGACTGTGGATGTGATGGAAAAATTAAGTCTTACTAATTTATGTCCCACAACTACAGTCTTACAGATGGAAAATCAATCTATAGCCATTCCAAAAGGTTTTATTAAAAATGTTCTTGTTAAAATTGATGGATGGGAATATCCAGTTGACTTCCAAATAATCCAATCACTTACACCCAAAGATAGCTATCCAATAATTCTCGGAAGACCATGGTTGGCTATTGTCGCGACTAAAATTGATTGTCGAGAAGGAGGAATGACCATTTCACATAGTCAAGATAGTAAATGTTTATTCTTATATCCTCTTGCTACACCTACCGAATATAATAAAGTTTGGGTTGATGAACCAAAAGAATCTAGTGGTTAGCCTCGTTGGCCATGGTAGTGATTAAACAACATGGAGAGGAATTAGAGGATGAGTTAGTAAATGAAGTAGCACACCTTGTTATAGGCTCAAATGAAGAGGTAATGGTGGATGTACCAGAAATTTTGGGACAACCAATTGATATAAGTGGGATGGAACAAAATTATGCTACCATAGGAATGCCTTGTCCTTTGACCAATATGATTCCCATAACGAGCTATTTCTTTGACAATATTACAAGATTTCATCGACTTATACCTCATAGTTGTCCTCTTAACACCTTGCTATGATCGATACATACTGTCACTTCAGCCAATCTAGGAACAAAAAAAAATATGCTGCTGTTGGGAAAAACCTTGAACGTCAATAGTTGGCTGACAGAAATACAAGAGGATACATTATTTAATGTGTTGGTAAAAAGTTCTAAATATTTTTCTTGGGACTATACAGACATGAGGGGAATTCACCCGAGTGTTTGAACACATCACATTTACACTAATCCTAATACGAGATCTGTACGTCAGCCACATAGGAGACTCAATCCTGCGTTAAAGGATCTTGTCAAAATTGAGATTGAGAAACTCCTTCATGCAGGATTTATTTATCCTATCTCTGATAGTAAGTGTGTGTCACCTATGGTAGTTGTACCAAAGAAAAATGGGAAGTGGAGAATTTGTGTAGATTATAGAGAACTCAATAAAGCCACTTTTCGAGATTATTTTCCCTTACCATTTGTTGACCAAGTTTTGGACAACTTGGCTGGGAGGAAATATTTCTCCTTTTTAGATGGATTTAGTGGTTACAACCAAATTCAGGTAGCACCAAAAGACCAAGATAAGACAATGTTTACATGTCCATGGGGCGCATTTGCATACCGAGTTCTTTCTTTTGGACTTTGTAATGCTCCAACGATTTTTCAGAGGGCCATTTTGGCTATATTTGTAGCACTTGTCAATGATTGTGTAGAGGTCTATATGGATGATTTCATAGTCTATGGGTCAACCTATGATGAAGCTCTTCAAAACCTGGATAGGGTTTTAGAGGTTTGTGAGGATAGACGATTGTCCCTTAGCCATGAAAAGTGTTTAATAATGGTGGAACAAGGAATAGTCGTAGGTCATCATATTTCCTCGGAAGGAATAAAGGTTGATCCCAAAAAAATTGAAGTCATTCAACAATTGACTGTTCCTCAAACGCAAATAGATGTTCGAAGTTTTCTTGGACATGCTGGATACTATAGAAGGTTCATAGAAAGCTTCAGTAAGATAGCGGCCCCTATGTTTTCTCTTCTCCAAAAAGATGTGGAGATTAATTGGACGTCTAAGTGTCAACAATCATTTGAAATGATAAAGGAGAAGCTTGTCTCTGCTCTGGTATTGTGAGGGCCAAATTGGAGTCTTCCCTTTCACATTTGTGTCGATGCTTCGAATGATGCAATTGGTGTAGTATTAGGGCACAAAGATGAGGATGGGGGTAAATATGCCATATATTTCATTAGCAAAAACCTGACATCTGTTGAGAGAAACTACACGACGACAAAAAAATAATTTTTGGTTGTGGTTCATGCCATTAATTTTTTTTTCCATTATATTACAGGATATAAAGTTACAATCTATACAGATCATTCAGCTGTAAAATATTTAATGAATAAACCTGTAGTTAATGGTCAAATAATGAGATGGTTACTACTCCTTCAGGAGTTCAATGTGACAATACTTGACAAGCCAGGGAGATTTAACGAGGTGGTAGAATTTTTGTCTCGAATCAAACAAGAAGAGGGTGACTGAGCACCTGTGCAAGATGAGTTTCTAGATGAAAATTTGTTTGCCATCTCTACAAGGACTCCTTGGTTTGCTGATATTGCCAACTATTTAGCCGCCTCTGAAGTACCCCTTGGGTTTACATCAAAACAAAGGAAGAAACTTATTCGTGAGAGTGCACCATTTAAATGGATTAATGGGATTTTATTCCGTTGTGGACCTAATATGGTTTTGAGAAGATGTGTTAGGGCTGATGAAACTTACAGTATTCTGAGGGCCTGTCACGATGATCCTTCTTGGGGTCATTGCTCAGAAAAAATAACTTCTCATAAAAATTAAGGCGCTGGATATTATTGGCCTTCAAAGCATAAAGACGTTAAAAACTATGTTCGTTGTTGTGATGAATGTCAAAGAGTGGGAAGACCAACTACTTCTACATAAATGCCTTTGCAGCCTCAGGTAACCTTGGAACCATTTGAAAAATGGGGGTTAGATTTTATCGCCCCCATAGATTCTTCCTCTCTAGGGAAAGAATACATATTAGTTTGTACCGATTATTTGACGAAATGGGCAGAAGTTCAAGCTTTACGAGTTGCCAGAGAAGAGCAAGTCGTTGATTTTCTCTATAATAAAGCTTTTCTCAGATTTGGAGCCCCTCGAACTATCGTTACAAATCAAGGACCCCAATTTATGTCCAAAGTTCTCCTAGTATTTACAAACCATTTTCAAGTGAGTAATAAGAAGTCATCCCCTTATCACCCTCAAGAAAATGGTCAAGTAGAGGTGACTAATAGGGAGTTAGAAAACATATTGACAAAAACGGTCTCTTCAGGAAGAAGAGATTGGGCCAAGAAATTACCTGAAGCCATATGGGCGTACAATACAACATGGAAATCCACAACTAGATTCAACCCCTATGAGCTTGTTTTTGGGAAGAAACCTCTTCTCCCCATTGAGTTTGAACTCCAAACCCTACATACAGCTATGGAGTTGGGTCTAGATCTGAAACGAGCTCAAATAGAACGAGTTCTACAGTTAAGTGAGTTGGATGAGCTTCGTTTAGATGTTGTCCATCAAACTGAACTAGCTCAATATCAACAAAAAGTTTGGCATGACAAATACATTAAAGAGAGAGAGTTCCATAATGGTGACTGGGCCTTGCTATTCGATTCAAGATATAAAGACCATAAAGGAAAACTCGGGACTCATTTGCTGGGGCCATATGAAATTTCTGAAGTTTTCTCGAACGACACGGTTCAATTAAAACCCATTGATGGTGATTCACGAACCCTTTTAGTTAACGGTCATCTCCTTCGTATCTACCATAAACCTGTTAATAAAGAAGAATTTACAAAATTTGTAGAAATGCAAGGAGAGATCCAATGCATTGACCCTGCCATGGCATAGTCTACCTAATTCAATATCTAAAAAATAAAAAATAAATAAATAAATAAATAAAAATATTGATGATGAAAATTTGTAATAAAAAGACATGTGTACCAATTTATTTTCAAAGAATTTTTTTCATTAATTTTTATTTTCTCTCGAACTTAACACACGTTTCCATTTTGTAGGACTTCTCATGAAGGAATAACAACTTCCAAAGCACCTTTCCAAGATGCTCCGAAACCTTACGGTCTAAACTCCCAATGCTCTAGAACTTGCTCTTCAGCCCACCATGTTAGAAGGATGTTCCTGTAGAATGATATAAAGCTCCTGAAGTTTGAGTTAATTTGTGTCCGCCATTTTTCTGCTTTCTGGCTGCATCTTTCGACGATGTTCCAGAACCTTTATTTGGTTGTTGCTCCGACTGCATCTTTTGATGATGCTCCAGAACTTTTATTTGGTTGTTGCTCCGGCTGCATCTGTCGACGATGCTCTAGAACCTTCATTCAATTGTTGCTCCAGCTACATCTTTCGACAATGCTTCAGAATTTTCATTTGGTTACTATTCCGGCTGCATCTTTTGGCGATGCTCCAGAACTTATCCACTTTCTTTGTTTTGAATGCATGCCTTTCGCGTGCTCCAGAACTTACTAGCAAGTTTCAAGTGTGTACTTTTTTTACGTGCTCTGAAACTTATCCATTTTTCATTCAGCCACCTCCTTTCTAAAAATTTCAAATCTTCTCTGATGCTTTGATTATCATACATTGGTACACACGCCTTCTTTTTCTTTAAAGTTTTTCTTTTGCTATTATAAATAAAAGCCGCCATAATAGCTTGTCTTCATTAATGACTTCATCATCCACAAGCTTCCTCATTCATGTCATAATAACTAAACCGTCACCTCAGCCAATACCATTGCATCATCCTGTCAAATTGATAAAGGTATGAGATCTTCAAGCGATCATAGAATGTAAGTACAATTTTTTTCTTTAAATAAGTAGTTATTTTTGAATAAAATATAATTGATTGGAACGAGTTTCCTTTCCTGATTTAGTAAATTGAGCCACTTGGTGATTGATTGCTAAGTACGCTACTCTTTTTGTGGCCTTCATGCAAATTGGAATTATTACACAATAAGCTCTGAGCAAAGGTAGAATAAATAATTACAGTTTGATCATATTTTCAAAAATATTTGTGCACAAGTTTTTGGCATTATTGAAATTTTCAGCAGGGTGGTAGAGACAAGACAGAAATGGGCGGTACAAAGAAGAAATCTGAGCCAACTTCTGCAGAAAAGTTGTTGGGGTTAAGTAACATTTCTAGGTTGTTTAAGGAAGTCGGTTGGTTGAATTTTATCAGAAAGTTTGAAGGGTATAATGAAAAGCTGGTGAACACATTTGCGGAAAATTACTCTAATGGTCAGGTGACATTGCATGGGAAGCGTTTTAAGGTAAGCCCAAAAATTATTTCTTCTCTTTCAGGGTTAGAAAATTCTAGCATTAGAATATTTGAAACAACACAAATAACATATCAAAAATTATAATAATTGTTTCTTAGACAAGGACCCTTAGCCCATGATAGTTATCAATACTAGGGGACAAAATAAGGGGTTTCAACGAGCTTCTATATTAGAACCTTGGGGCACTGCAGTTGCATGGATTATTAAGTATTTTACTTGTGAAGGCCAACTTACTACTGTTGTAGGACTTGCATTCCGCATGTTAATACATTTGTGGCATGGGAAGGAAAACTCTGTTGTTAGGGTTAATTTGCCTCACTTCTTGAATGATTTTGTTAATTCTTCGAGAGAAAGATATAAAACTGGTTCAGGGCCATTAAAACATCATGGGCTAATTCAATTAACTTGCAAATATCATTTTCGTAATAAACCTAGAAGCAAATGGGAAATGTTTTTGGGGAAGTTTGACAAGTCTACACCAGGAAGGAAATTAGAACTAGGAGAATATTCAAAACAAGTTGCTTCACCTTTCGGAGCAACTTCCTCTAAGGACCCTAAGGCTCCTGAAACCCAAATTCCCACCATTCTTGGTGAGGAAGTGCCAGAATTTAAAAATGAGGAGTTTGAAACCCCAGGCCAGTCAAAAGATGTTGAGCTAATAAATCCAAATGTAGATACTAATCCTATTAAGAAGAGGAAATGAAGGACCGTTCTTCCTTATCAAAATGCTCCAACAATTTTAACTTATCAGGATACTCCTCCTTTAAGGCGAAGCAAAAGATTATCCTTTGAATCTACAGGAACCCCAGTGCAGAGTAGAGGGAATAGATCAAAATCCAAAAAGAAAAAGAAACCCTTGGAAAATGAGGAGCAGATTCACCAATCCTCAGAGAAAGAAATTTTTGTTGAAGTACATTCTCATTTAGTGTCTGAAGAAGAAGCCCTAGACCAAGAAAAATAGAAAATAGAAAAGGGACAATCCCCACTTCCTATGGAGGTTGATGACAGTGTGTTAGGAAATTTGTCTCCGGTTATCAATAAAGTTGTTGAAATGGTTGAAACTAAAAATATTAATGCAAAATTGGAAAAGTTGAAACTAGAAAATGAAGAGCTAAAAAGTCAGTTGCACAAAAATAAGGAATATATGGAATCGCAACAAGAAGAAATAATGGTATGCATGACTATAATAAGCAAAAGGGATCAGGAAATTTAGGATTTAAAATTGGAAGTACAAGGAAAAGATACATTCATTAGTGAGTTGCAAATTCAAATTCAGAGTTGTAATCAAGAAAACAAGGTACACAAAGATGGTTTAAATAAAGAAATTCAAGATTTAAAAGAAAATTTTATGCTTATGTTTTCAACCTTTGAGGAAGAGAAGAAAAGATAGAAAGAAGAATTAAATGCTTCTCTTAGTAGAATTATGGAATTAGAGCAAGATTTGCAGGAAAGCACAAGTAAACCAATGATGGAATCCAAAGAAGTTCAAACCGAACCAACGGTAACTGAATGGTTTCAAATTCAGATTCCTCCATTATTAATGAAATGGATGGAGTGGTGCTATTTCCTAAGGAATGCACAAATTGAAAATAATAGATTAAAAATGGAAATGGTGTTATTAAGAGAAGCATTTCATAAAGCCTACAGGTGAAAACAAGATGCATGTCAAATAGTAGAATTTATTTTATCTTGTAGAAGACCATCAAGATTGTATTCAATGTTTTTAAATGAGCAATGTTTTAATGGAAATTGCTTAGAATTTATAATGACCAGCCTTATGGACCTGATGATAAAGAATTTGTTAAGATATTTGTAGACTCAAAGCCTGAAGAGCAAAATATGCTCTATGAATTCTTTACTCATGATCTTCTATTAGAAAAGCATATTGATTTCTTTATTACTCTTTTTGTGGGAGAAGTGCAATTAAGATCTTTGTTGTCTACTATGCGGAATCAAATCTATTGGCAAGAACGTAACAAGGAATATGCCCAAGCAGAGAAAAGTGTGGGACTTCAAATGAGATCTCCAAATAGTAGACCTACAGCTTTCAAGAAGACATTTGTAGCTCTTCTATTGGATGAGAAAATGAAGGGAATATATGATGACAACCTTCGAGTCTGTTATAATCATTTCATGGATCAGGGGCAAAAATTGGTTGGTAGGGCCTAGCACGCATGTGAAGAGAGATACACTCCATTACTTGTATATCTGAAGAAAAGAGAGGTGATCTCTCCTCTTAGCATCAGATGGTCCTTTAGAAGCGCAGGTGCCTTGGCCAAAATATTAGAAGATCTCAAAACAAAGTGGATAGGAATGAGGTACAGACCTCCCTTGTTACTCTATCCAGCCCCTGCTTTCCATGTTAATACAGATCAAGATGATAGAATCTTCAGTGAATGGAAAGGGAGAGTTTCTTTTCATAGAGGCTTCCACCATACACCTATAAACTTTGATGTAACAGCACGAGATCTGTATGATATTAGTGCAAAATATGAAGAATGGAACAAAGGATAGAGTTATAATCAAGGGACAGGAGGACCTACCAAGAATTAGGAAGGTGCAGAAATGATGAGGTAAAAATAACCTCATCATAATAATACCATAAAGACCTATTTTACATATGCAAATCCTTATCCTCTGCCAATTAATTAAATTTTAGGAGAAATAATTGCTTAAATTTTAGTGAGAAATTGTATAAACTTTATTTCTTTTGATTTCTTGAAGTATTTTGCCAATAAATATTTAATGGGTTATTTAAAGTGTTTCGTAGATAATAATCGGTCATCAAGTTGCAGATTAAAAGCATTCAGCTAGCACATGCTCCAGAACAGGGTGAAGGTGTACGCTAGAAATATGCTTCGAAACTTTAGGGTGATGGACCGAAGATATAGTTACTCTTTAAAGTTTTTATTTATGTTATGCTTTGAGTCAAAAACTTTATGGCTTGACTTGAGCCTCTTTAATACTGTGTAATGGGTTTTAAAAACATACGAGTTATTCGTAGATCTGTTTTAGATATTTTCAATGGTTATCCATACCATCTGAAATATAGGATTTAGTTAGAGTTTTTCTATAAAAGATATAATCTCTAGAAGAAAAATATCCAGTGACAAAAGTAATTTTATACTGTCAAAATGTTTTCCGAAGGTTATGAATAAAGAGATTGTTATCTAAAATTTTTGAGTTATGAGTTATGGATGATAATTATGATTGATAAAAGCATTTCTGAATTAACTATGGATGTGAGCTGAGAATGAATGTGATAACCCACGAGCTGGCCACTCGAGGGGAGATAAGTAGATAAGTGTTTTCTTTTATTATATTGTTGTTATGTAGAGAGTTATCGAGTTTGTTGTTGTGAAATCTAAGTTTTGAAGTATTTGTTGTCTTTTACTTCCATAGTTTCTTCTTGTTAATTGTTAGAATCTTTATTGTTAAAGAAGATGTTTTATGGATTGTTATAAGTTTTTCTGCTTCCATAGTTTATCAGTTTCTTAGTTTAATCATTTATCTAATTTCTAATTTAGTTATCATGCTTTCTAAATTAGTTTTCTTATGTTTTTTAGTTTAAATATTTTCTGCTTTCTTAGGATAAATTGCTTTACAGCTTTATAGTTAGATGGCCTGAGGTTAGAATTAATATTAAGTTGTTCTAAAAAGTTAGAAAATCTAAGGGAGATACTCCAAACTTCTTCTATTGTAAATTGCCTTGAACACTACCCAGTCGACATATTGAATTTTATCTTCAAAAGTAATGGGACCTAACAACAACCTATCAAAGAGAATGTTGGAAATGCTAAGAGATTGCTTGAGAATGTGTATAGAAATTGCAAGAGAGATTCTAAAGAGATGGAATGAATGAAAGAAGAGTGCTTTTGAAGGTGGGATGGGAGAATCTACCAATTTTGGGGTCGGTTGGTTGAAGAGGGACATTACAATTCGACCACAATCGAAAGTGTAACACCTCTTCCAACTTCAGACATGAGAATCCATCAGGGATGACAATGCGCCGCACGAATGTTGCATACCACGCGTGTGTCCCCAAAAAATATTCTCTCATCGACACAACAAATAGATTCCAAGTGGAAGGAAGGAAGTTGAGTGATGTGGAATTTCACCTTTGGATTTGAATTTCTAAGGTGAGGATGTATAAAAGGGGAATTTGCGTAGGGGGTGAAAATTTGCTCCTATACATTTTTCCCCCACTTTAGTGAGCATGAATACTGATGAGTGCTTTGGTAAAGTAGATCGAAGAGTTAGTAGGGTTAGAAATTTCTACCTGAACCATCGAGGAAGCAGACCGCGATCTAGCAAACTCAAAAGCGTAGGGTAGGCAAAAGACTCCACAAGTACTCTCCCTAAGAAGCTTCAAACAAAAAGACTCCATAGCCTCGTAGAACTATAAAGCTACACAAGGTACACCAAAGGCCCTCAGTACAATGATGAACAAATCTCGCAGGATGAAAGCATCTCATAGGCCCGCAGACCTACAAGGAGGCAACCCCCAAGATCTCTCACATGAAGGAAGCCCCGAGTAGTAAGCACCTCACAAGCCCACAGATTTGTAAGGAGGCAACCCCCAAGATCTCTCACATGAAGGAAGCCCATAGGTGTAAGCACCTTACAAGCCTGCAAACCAGCAATGAGGTATCCCCCAAAATCTCCCGCATGGAGGAAACCCAAAGAAGCAAGTGCCTCACAAGCCTATAGACCTGCAGGGAGGTATCCCCCAAGATCTCTCACATGGAGGAAAACCAAAGAAGCAAGCACCTCACAGGCCCATAGACTTGCAAGGATGTGTCCTCCAAGATCTCTCACATGAAGGAAACCTAGAGAAGGGGACTCTGCAGAGTCAAAAAGTAGCTTCACAGGCATGCACCTGTAAAGTGACATGTTTATCTGCAGATAAAGCATGTTGAAAAACAAGGCAGCCACACAGGAAAATAAGCGGACAATCACGCAAACTATTAATAAATCAGAAGGCTTTCAAAGGGGTTCCTTGGGAACCGGATGTGAAGAAGGGGTCCACTTAAGGGATGCGTTGTTTGAAAGTAAGAGAATGTTTTTAACAAATCAATTCAACATCAAGGAATCCTTTCACAAGATGTTCACTTCATCAAGGAATTCGAAAGGAACAAGATGCCACCTTGCGAGGGGAAGGTCAAGACTGCTTTTGGCTCGAAGGGAAATTCCCAAGTTCTTTCTTTATGAACCCATGATGAAGGAAACACATTCTGTTAGGGGTTCTAGTCAAGAATGTAATTCTTGAAAAAAGTTTGCAAAGATTCTCGAGAAAAGATTGATTGGCAATGAATACATTTTCTGAAAATAAAATTATCATAGAAATGGCATCACACATGAAAGGGACAACTCAAGAAAAGAAGAGAGAAAGGTAAGAAGAGAGCGAAAGAGAAATAATCACAAATAGAAGACACATGGGTGATCTAATATTTCGGGGTCAAAGCTGCTCATAAATATATATAAGTATAATAATAGTATATAAATGAACTGTCATCAACCCCCTACTATATCAGACCATGTGAAGAATGCAAGAGAAAACAAAGTAAAAATAAAAAAATGGTTCAACATGGATGGGAGGCCTAAATTCCCCCAACACTTTGCATCATCCCCAATTTTCCGAAAATCAAGCACAAACATGGAAGAATGATGATACAAATAGAAGGTTTATGACACAAAATTCACTCCTGTATCCAAGCATCAACAAGGGTGAAAAGGGTCATCCAGGAGCACACAACACAATTACGAGGGAACAAAACACAACACACACACATCTAATATAAAGATAAAGAAGCCTCCCCCTAACACTCATCAACCAAGAGGTCATTCGCTTTCCAATCTAGATCATTATAAGGGGAAGGAGGATTACCCTTCCACAACAAGGAGTAAGGGAGAAGGCCCCCACAAGGTCTTCTCCACTAGGCTCTTGTGGAGCTATGGTCAACGATTTTGTGAAGATCATTGACAAGGCTGAAACTACATCCAGAGAGTTAAGCATGTACTTTATAGGAGTTCCATATCGTACCTCAATAGATGGAGAAGGCTATGGCTGAGATTCACCGTTTGGCTCACCGAATGACTCAGGAGCGGCGACAAACTTAGGGGAAGTTGAGACTAGTTCTGTCACTGGGATAGAACAAGTTAACGCAAGAGAACCCTTTGTATAAGGTGGGCTCATCTTATGCCCTCTATTACTAGAAGGGACATCCTCTACCTTATCCTTCATCGAGGGATGTGAAATCCCCATAGACGAGGAAAGAGGCATGAAGGAGGAGGAGGAGAAAACTGTGACAACTACCACAAAAGTATTCGGCATATCCATAGGTTTAGGGAACGATGGGATGTCCAGAAGGGACATCAACAGGGGCAGCTCCACCAAAAGAGAGATAAACACCTACACCCTTTTAGGGTTAGACACACATACACCCATAGCGGGAGCTAGATGCGAGACTGAATTCAGTTGAACAAAAGTAGGGGGAGGAGAGAGGAGGATGCATCAGGAGGCCCTGAAGTAGGGTGATTGAATCCTCTTCCATGTTCTGCAAAGCGGCCTACTCTGCCACAAGAGCCTTTTTTTATGCTTGTGCTCATGCACAAGGTAGTTTATACAACTCTTTGAGCTAGAGACCGAAGGTTGCGAAGGGAGGGAAGGATCCTACTCAACCATGGGAGTGTCCACCACACCTGTTTCCAATAGAGGGACAAGATCCTAAATGGGAGTAGGAAGAGTAGATTGAGAAACAATAGGGGGAATCGAATCTAATGCCTCATTAGTGGGCCTTTTCTCATTTACTGCTTTGGAAGTAGAGGCAGTGGGAGGCTGAGACATAGAGGATTCCCCACGAAGACCCTTTCCCTTTCCATACAAGTAGTACCAAGGTCTAGGTGGTTTAGTAGGGAGGTCTGATATCCTAATCTTGGGTTTTCGCCAAGTTGGTATCATCGGACTTAGTGGGTAAAATCCAGGCATATTCATCCAAAACTCTTCTCTGGAAAGAGGAGTGGGAGAGCCATGCCGAGGATGGGGAAACCTCTCTTTTCCTTTTTGGGAAGAGGAGGAAACTGGTTGTTGTGCTACCGAAAGGGTCAATTTCGGCTATCCCTTGCCCCCGGTCTTATACTTCACATAGTTCTTGTTAAGCAGGTCCGTTCTTGGGGGGAGCAGACTGACTGGGGTGGGCCAAAAATGATCCAATGAGTAACCCCCACGGGACACCAACAATTGGTATCTAGTTTCATGCACCACGTGCACAACACCTTCATGAGATAATTTCAAACACTTATGAATGACGAAGGCGATTCCATTCATGGAAGCTAGCTAAGGTATGCTTAGCTTCAACCTAAATAAATCCGACTCCAAGATAACATCAAAGACTGTGTCTACAACCCTAGGTCCAACTAGGATAGACAAAGTTATTGAGCCATATGGCTTTAGAAAAAGACCATCGTGCGTACAGATGGTAGATTTTGTTTCTTCATACTCCTCCCTCTACAATGAATTTAGTAGCAACATTTCTTCTGTAATGACATTCACTCGATTCGCGGGGTCAACTAAGACCCCCATCACAATGTTTCCATTGAGGCGAGCGGGAATGTAGAGGGGTGAGGGCTTTCTTGTTCAAGGGAAAATCTTGTCATATGAATGTCATGTCCGGCGATCCAATCGTAGGCTGCGCGGTAGAAGTAACCCTGACCATGTTAACATACGCCTCGGGCTGAGTGGTAGAATTAGAGGGATCGATAATCATGTTGGTAGAATGCGATGGAAATGGGTCCATGTATATCTGCAACTCACTATTCGCTTTATCCATCAATTTTTTTGCATTTTGTTTACTTCCATCGAGACAAATAGAACCGTCCTCGATGTGATCCTGTATCTCGTGGCATAGGCACATACAACGTTCGGTATCATGTCTATTAACTGGATGGTACTGACATAAGGTATTCACATCGTACCAACTAGGGTAAGGTTCCTTGAGAGGTTTATGTTTCTTTAAGGTTATGATCTTATCCTTTAACAACTTCTGCAAGATGGAAGAATAAGATTCTACTAACTTTGTGAACTTTCTATTGCGTCTAAGGCCATTATCATTTGTAGCATCTACTACATTCGCAACAACCTTACCCTTTCTAGAGATTGATACAATGGACTTCCCTTTTGAACAAAAGCACGAGGAGGATCCCTTGAATTGAACTACCTTTTTTTAATATTTTTCGTAATGTAGTGCATAATTGCGTGAAATAAGGGTACTTCATAAGGGAAAACTTCTACCAAGGTCTCTGCAAATTCCCTATGAACACATGCACGCCATAATCAGGCAGCAGGTACAAGATCTACGAGAAGAGCGCTTGGTACCGCGCTATGAAATCAGTAATCTTCTCATTATCCCCTTGTTTGCATTAAACGAGATCCAAAAAGGTCATCTTCGGTCCGATGTTGGCTTGGAATTGTCAAAGAAATTGATTTATAAGTTGATCAAATGAGAAAATAGAGTTGTCAAGTAAGGAACAGTACCATTTGAGCGTTGTGTCCTTAAGAGATCGAGGGAATAGTTTTTCCATCAACGCATCATGATGGAAGAAATATGTACATATGGCATTAAAGGTGGACACATGCATTTGCGAGTCCCCTTTTCCACCATACTTCTCGAATTTAGGAATCTCCTTTCCTTGTGGGAAGGGAGTGTTTAAGATTGCTACTGACAATGGGCTATGTTGGAAGAAGGGTTGAAAGATAGGTTGGGAAGAGGCTTGGGAGAGACTTTCCAGTTGGATTTGCATCTTACCCATATTCTAAAGAAGAGTATTCAGAATAGGATCTTGGGATGACAAAGGTCCAGTGGAACCTCCCCCAGAACCACCCTTGGAGCCCCCTCTAGAACCACTAACGTGACCACCGTCAGAACCACTACTAGAGCCACTGCCACCAACAGGACCCCCACCAAAGTCACCTCCGCTTCCAAAGCCACCACCATGGCCTCCACCGGAACCACCTCTGTTAGCGCCATTTCTGCCACTGGAGCCACTGCCACTACCAAAGCCCACACCACTCAACCCACCAAAACCTTCACTGCTAGTGGTGATAGGAGGGGTGAAGCTAAAACCTAAGGGTATTTTGTTCACTTTCATAGTTTCAGATCTCTTAGAGACAGAGGGGATGTTGATTGACGAGACTGTGTCGGCCATGTACACAGACATGGGAGGCATCAACATTCCTAACTGTCTCTCATGGTATTCAAGAGCGACCCCTTGTATAATGTTAGGGTTGTTTGGAAGGGAAAATGATTTGGTCAAACTAGAGAGACTAGCTAGGAGTTCTATGCCTGCTAGATCTTTTCCCACCATATATTTTATTTCGCTAATAACCCGAGTGGCTCTAGCCAACTTCAGGTCTTTTTCCAAGTGATTCTTCAAGTCACCCAACCCTTTGCTAAGGGTAGAGATATATTCTAAAGGAATGTGAAAAGCCTCATGCTTGTCTACCGACGATGGTGTAGGAGATGTAGGAGAAGTGGGGACGTGGTCGATCTCATCAGAGAAACCTACCTCGCCTCTCGACAACTGCTCCTGGGCAGATAGAGCGATGACAGATTCGACGAAAATGCCTGTAGAGAAACCAACAGTGACCTTCATCCTCTCCATTAGAAGGTGTCGCACACTTCTCCTAACAACATACCCAAAATTCATGGACTGGGTTGTGATACTCATAAAAACTCAGGCTTAAAACGATTATAAGGTACAAGGGAAAAGTCTCAACACCAATGAATAGGAAAATGTTTGTTCACACCGAGTTCACCAAAAATGTAAGAGAGGGGGACCAACCAAATCATGGCTCTAGGTCATGTAGAGCTGAGAGCGGAGGGCTACCTTAACTTACCTCACTCTAAAGGGATGATTTAAGACAAGGACTAAGAAGATGAGCACTATAATGTACTTCAATCACCCTACAGATCTTGAACTTAGGTTTGGGCTAGGTGAGATGGATTTTGGAGTTGGTACTGTGCCTCAAACAACTCTCTGTCTGAGGAAGACACCATAGTTCTAGGACAATAGCGCAACGCGTTGGCATCTCTCAGGTGTGCTGGCATCTGTACAATTATAAAATAGTGGACACAGTACAAACTTCCTATAAACTAACTGTAGAACCCCAATCCTAGACCTGCACAAGCATAGCAAACAAACACAATGTTAGATCAAAAACAAGTGAGAATCAAGATTCCCCATGAAATTCATTTGTAAAACTCAAATAGGAAAGAAAATTAAGAAAATGAACCAAGAAAGCAATGAAATCCTATTTTAAGATGCAAATTCTCAATCCCATGGGGGAATTGGTGCCAATTTGATGTGAAAATTGGCCCTTTCCCAACTCCTTTGATGCAATGTTGATGAGTGACCCATTTTGTTGAAGATTCAGTTGAGCTCCATGATGAAAAATCTGCATAACCTAGCTAAAACCTTGATAAAATTGATGGAAATAGATATGCTTGAGGATGAAATTGAGTATAGTAGACTTGCTCAAATTGTAGATGATCAAAACAAAGGATGAGCCTCATATTTATAGAAAGAAAAGATGGAGGAATGAGCAAAATGGAGCAATGTGGGATCATTCAACATCCAATGGGAAAGTGCCACTTGTCAAGATGTGAATGGAGGAAGCTTGAGCACATTTTGATGAATGTGCACAATAAATGTTATTAGGTGGAATTTCAAATTTGTGAAATGACTTGTTAGAGGCAAAAAAATTGAATTAAATGCCACTTGGCTCAATGCACAAGGACATGTAAAAGGGAATGAATGTCTTGTTGGAAGGACAAATCCACTTGGAGGGATTTTCAAATTTGGAAGAATATTCCCCTAAAGATGCCAAGTTGAAAGAAAATAGGGATTTAATAAATCCATTGAATGTATTTTCATGTGCAAGTGGCAAAATCTAGAGAAAATTGGATGATTAGGATTAAATTAATTAGGGTTTAATTAATTTAATAAGGGATTAGATGATGTGACTATTTGATTTAGATTTTTGGGTTGATTTAAATCAAAGTTGAGGAGAATGTGATTTAGATTTAATTAAATAAAAGGATTTTGATTTATTTAATTAAAGAGGATGATGTTAGATTAAATTAAACAAGGTTTAATTTATGATATTACTATCAAGATTCAACCGTGGATTTAATTTATGATATTACTATCAGGTTTAATTTATTTAATTTAATGGGATGACTTTAGAGATTTAATCAATTAAAATGGATTATTTAATTAAATAGATAAAGGAGGGTTAATCAAATAACATTGATTTTTTTATTTTTTTTAAAGGGTAAACGCTTTTGACCGGAGCTATGAACCAGATACAACCATTCAACAATACCACCCCAACGGGGTTTGAACCTTGGTGGCAAGAACAACAATGCCACCTATAAACCATCACACCATGCCAATATCAACAAATAACATTGATTTATTCAATTAACAAGAAAGAATGACTTAATCAGATAAATGATGATTTATTGAAGGGACGAAGAGTGATGATTAGTTAAGAAGATGATTTAGGATGAAATGATGTTAGTAACCAGGATCAAGTGTGTCGGTATATTTTCTATACAATCTACATTTTTCCCCTCTTTGAAGCAAAGTACTTGTAGCATTGGTTCAAAGAATAAATTGTCTTGATCATAATTCAAAAAATTCTGACTTTAAAAATTGCCCCACTATTGCCTCGGCGAGGAGGAACATGCCAATATATTGCCCACTTAAGAGATTAGACGAAAATTTGGATTTTTGGGTGATATCACCAAAAAAGAGGACAAGGTGCCTGATGAGTCCAATAAGGCTATAAGATGCCAAAAAATGATATAAAACAAGACAAAATGACCCTCGATTGGATGAAAATGGGATCAGGGGACCAAAATCCTAATTGGATGGAAAAACGGGGTCAAAAACCCTAAATTTCAGGCTTAAATAGGCCTCAAGGGACCACTTGGACAGTTCATTTGCACACATAGCCTATTGAGATTCTACACATTTGAGCTTTGACACCTTTGAGAGACGACACAACGACAGCTCCCCTGACACATTAAATAGACAAAGTACGCACACACCAAAGGCTACTTGGTACTGGACCACCAGTGAGTCATCTTGACTTGACCTTGTTTTTTGATTTATGTGCACATTTATTAGCCTAGGAATTTTACTTTTTGCTCAGAGGCAGAATATAGTGTCGCTAAAAACTTAGTTTCGGCATTGCTCGACCTCAAACTCCACCGCCGTTGCGAATAGCGATGCTGTGACATAGTTTAGAGTTTGGATTCAAACTCCAAACTAAGTCGCATATGAGAATAGCGCCGCAGCAGGCCAATTTTTGAATTTAGGCTTAGGGTCACTCCCCAAACTGCGTAGTGGTGACAGAGTTTAGGCATTTAGGGGTCCTAGTGGCTCAGTTTGGAATTTTCAAAATACGCTACACCTACAAACAGGCCCGCATATGTTGTTTCAAGTACGGTGAAGCAAATCAGGATCATGTTTTTTCACAAAACTTGACGCAGTGGCTTTCCTGATGTAAGAGGAGGTCGAGATACTTCACTCTCAGGAGCACAGATTTTCTATTCTTAGCAAATTGGTCGGGATGCATGAGAGACTACAGGAGCACCTGGGAGCGATTGGCCTCTGGTATATAGCGTACGCACCACTAGTCAGAACACATTTAGGCATGATGACCACACTCGTTGAGCGGTGGCAAAGTGAGACATCCTCCTTCCATCTTCTAACAGGTGAGGCCATAGTCACACTTGAGGATGTGTGGTGCATCCTCAAATTTCCCATCCACAGAGAGCGGGTTATATATGATGTTGATGTCGGGAGGGATGCCTACTATGATGTGATGGGCCTTGATGAGATTGTCTTTTGTGAGGGCCAGATCGAGCTAGAGCGGTACTGGCTCACCGTCTCTCCTTTTCAGTTGATTATTGCAGTTAGTATCTTAGGTCTCATCGCACCAGATTGGCGGGGCCGATACTTTAGTCCTGGTTGGGGGCTCGCTTGGGAGTAGATGGTCTGACGACGGGTATGCTTTGCTTGGGGTCCAATTCTTCTAGCCTCATTATACAAAGATCTTCATGAGTTTGTATATGGCGACGATAGAGCTATCAGGACTGGAGTTACACTTCTCCATATTTGGGCTTGGGAATACATTGCAGTACTCTATCTAAGAGTTTTTGTGGTTGATATGGAGCTAGACGATCTAGTTGTCTGGAGATACCGGGGTGGAGTCTCATTTACACACATGGGACAACATGATATTCCCCACTAGAGGAGAGTATTGGATGACATGCAAGCCTTTACATGGCGACCATATCTTGGATGGGTCGCTTTGTACGATGATGTGCAACAGCTCTTCTTCACTCAATAGGAAAGGATTATACAAGGCAGGGAGCATATGATGATAGAGAGATACCTGCTAGGCCACGTTCAAAGACAATTTGGGGAGACCTAGGACAGGCCCAATGACCAATACCTAGTGATATTCATGTGTACTATGAGGGAGTCCTCATGGGGTCACTATATTCCAGCCTAGGAGGCTATCGATACATTCAGGAAGTTAGCGGCCAGGCTATGGCCATATGATCAAGGATAGGTTGATCCAGGGATGACATAGGCATACAGGGATTGGTTCCAACCTCTTCTTCGATTGACAGTACCAGGCACACCATCTGCATGGCACAGGGCCAGAGGCAGAGGAGTAGGTTGAGGTTGGGACTAAAGAGGCTGAGGGGGCAGAGACAAATATGGGGACAAGGACCAAGGAGGAGACGGGCCACCCCACCAGCCAAATCAGGACAGAGCCCCCAAGATCAGTGGCTAGATTAGTAGAGGTAGGATCCTCCAAGACAAGATCAAGACTAGGAGGGGTAGGATCAGGATGGACAGGATGGACAACCTCCACAGAGAGATTAGGGACCTCTACCGCTGCTGCCACCACCAACTACACCTGATTAGAGGGATGCCACGATACAACAATTGCAGGAACAGGTTGTAGGGTTCTAGGGATAGTGGCTACCTTGACGGTAGAGCGAGACCAACTGAGACAAGAGAGGGACCAGGCTGTAGAGATTAAAGTTTCCTAGAAGATAGGCCATTGATAGAAGATTGAGAACATGCCTGCCTCTTCCTCCTGAAGCTCAGTTTCATTATGTGCATACAAGGAGGCAGTCGGAGAGGCTGACTATTACAGGGTCCACTATCATCAGGCCATGCCTCGAGCATCCTGGGTCCCGGATTTTTCACAACAAACAAGGTATAGAGCTCCTGAGGACCACAGAGAGAGACAGTCTGGCGAGGGTGAGGGTAGCCAGCAGGGTTAGCCATATTCTTTGATCAGAGATAGGATTCTTTGTGCTCCATGGGCTCATTTTTGATAGCCCCGTGGTCCATTGTACTTTATGTATTTGATACACACTTGATCTGATTTGTACCATGATAGTGTATATTTATTTTTATGATAATGGAAAATGTTATGATATGCAAATGTTTAGACTAACAAATCTATATTATGCACCTGAAAATATATGAGATGCAATATTTTTCTTTTCAATGCTTTTCTTATGTATGATATGGTGATGCACTTTATCATTTTATGATGATATAGTGTAATGATATATTTAGATACATGGAATGATGAATGATGTTTATGGTATGATGTCTATGTTATGATAATGTAAATGGATAATATGTATGCATATGATGCGATGGATGTTAATGATTCCTATGGGATGGTGTACATGATATGTTTTTTATGCAATGGATGTTTTATGAGATATGTGATATGAGTTTAATGATGCATATGGGATGGTTGCTTTTGTGCTTATATAATGAATACATATGTATGGTTTATGAGATGCTTTAGAATAACCAATCTATGTTATGCAATGATGCAGGTGATATGATAAATGTTTTCTATATGATATGGTAGTGTTACGCAGTATGCTGATGGTTTATGGATGTAGGCTGGATGCATTGGCGATAATGATTTGTGATTAACTATCATGGTACCATGTTAGCGCGAAAAAGGAGATAGAAGAAAGAAAGAGATTCCAACAAGTCACAAGATGATAATGATGATGACCATGATGATGATTTGCTTACTGAGGAGTTGGTATTTTTAAAAGGGCCAATTACCTTATGTTTGATAACAAACATAGGCATGATGCATCAAGGTATAAAGAAACAGGATGGCGTTGCACCTAGTGTGATGGACTTTGACTTGACAATCAGATAGGAGTACTCCTGTTCACACCTGGCATACGAAACCTTATTTACAATGTAGTTCGGATATTCTAAACATTTCAAACCAAAACATAGAAAGGCAAGCCTTCCTATGTGGTCAACAAGATATCTAAAACACCCTCCCTACACCCAAACAAAGCACACATGACCAAAGCTATATTACAAGAATATACGACAAGCACAACAGATAAAAAGATCATGATCATTGCCCCATTCCTTTCTCTCTAAATCCCTTCATTTGGGACATCATTGAGAGGTCATCAAAATGAGCACAAAAAGATAAGTTAAAAGACAAAGATAAAGTAAACAAACAAGATAATGTTCTTCAATACTGCTAGCCAAGACTAAACTATGATGATGCCTGATGTTGATGTCCATTGTAGGAAGGATGCATCCTAGGACATGATGATATCAGATGATTGATTTGGGACTGATTAGATGATAGACTATTGATATAAAGAGTTGACCGCTTGTTTACGTACTGACCTAGACTTGAGACTTTGATGTTTTGAGTTTTCACTTTCGATCTACCAGACTTGTTTCCGACTGCTTTACCAAAGGTTGAGGGTGACGATTGTTTATTATGAGTGATGCTTATTGCGGGTGAACACGAGATGAGACAGATGAATTTTTCAAATATTTGGATGTTTTTTATGTTATTGAAAAAAATTTAGGGTGTTTTTGGTATTTTCAAGATTTTACAAATGTTTTGATTTTCAAATTTTTGAATGTTTTGGGGTTTTCTAAGATTTTGACCGAAGACCTAACCTAAAGACCTATCCTAGGGGACTTAGGGGCTGATCAAAAAATTAGCCTTGCTTACGTTATACACACAAAAACCACGTAGTTCAACTGACACAGACTCGATTATTTATGAGATATGAACAGATGGACTGCTAGTTTATTATGATGGATTTCTAAAGGACTGACCTAAGTGTCTTGGGGGATGATCAAAGATCAATCTTGCCTAAGTTCCAAGATTAGAGACGACATAGTTTGAAAAGATGACTTTGTTTTTTGATTTTTTGATTGAATTTTTGACCTATTTTTAGATTTTGATATGATTTGAATGTTTTTGGATTTTCTTGGTTTTATGAATGTTTTTGAATATTTTGATTTTCTGATGTTTTTGGATTTTCTGATTTTGGGGATTTCAAAAACCTACACGAATCCAATCTGATGAGAACATTCCCCCAACATGATGCAATAGACTACTCCGATAAAGGAAGGACAAACTGACCTTAAGAATGGGCCAAGTAGTATTAGGAGGGATCATGACACAAACACAGGATCAAGCTATGATGCAGACGTAGATGGGTGGTGGATGGAAATATGGAATGTGATGTATGGATGATGAAAGCATAATGGATGGATGATGCAGAATGAGTCGTGAGGATCTTGGTGGATGACAAGTGCTTATTTACACAAAGCACCTGTTTGCCAGGTTTTCACCAAGGTACTTGCCCAAAGCACCACCGAAGTGGTTTTCACTAGAGGATGATTTTTTTTCTGTTTACTATTTTCAATCCTTTTTTGATTTTTTTCTTTTTTTGTTGTCACCAAGATGCCTGTTTGCCAAGTTTTCATCAGGGTGACCATTTTTTCAGGACATTTTTTTAATTTATTTTTATTTTTTTGGTTTCATGGGCTCCTGCGGAGGTTCCCCTTCGGGTGTTGAAAAATGATATGCCCCTAACCTATAGCTTGATGTGATGAGGAATCGCCCCAACCAATTGGATTCAAATTTTCCTTTGTCGTTTGGATTTGGAACGTTCTTTTGGTTCTCCTTTAGCACAAGTTCTCTGACTTGGAAGGTCTTTCTCCTGATCTTCTTGTTATAGTTTCTCTTGAGTCGGTTCTGATACACCTGCAAATGGTTCAAGGCCTCCATTCATCGTTCATCTAGTAGTTCTAGCTCGTTCAGTCTTGATACTTGGTATTCCTCATCTATGATGAGATTCTGCAGTGATATTCTCAGTGACAAGAGCTCGATCTTGATGGGTAATATAGCTTCTAATCTGTAGACCAGGGAAAAGGGGGTGGCACCTATGGGTGTGTGAATGCTGGTTCAATAGGTCTAGAGGGCAGGATTTAGCTGCAGATGTTAGTCATGACCTGCATCATTGACTATTTTCTTGAGGATCTTCATAATGGTTTTATTGGTTTCTTCTGCTTGGACATTGCCTTGGGGATAATATAGGGTAAAAAAGCAATGTTGGATTTTGAATTTGTCACATAAGTCATGAACATCCTAATTTTTGAACGGTGTCCCATTATCTGAGATAATGGCTTGTGGGACACCATAATGACATATTAAATAGTTCAGGATGAACTTTCATATCTGCTTTCCAGTAATGTATGTCATTGGTATGGGTTCCATGCACTTTGTGAAGTACTCAGTGGTGGTAATGATAAACTTGTGGCCACTGGATGAGGTGGGGGTGATTTTTCCAACAAGATTGAGCCCCCACTGTGAAAAGGGCCAAGGTGTGACAATAGGATGAAGTTCTTGAGTTGGTGCATGGATGAGGTCACCGTGCTGCTATCATTCTAGACACCTTCTGACATATTCATGTGCTTTTCTTTCCATAGTAGGCCAATAATACCACGTCCTCAGCAATTTCTTGGCTAAGGTCATACCGCTTGAGTGTGAACCACATATGTCATTATGCACCTCGGTTAAGGCGATCAATGCCTTCTCAGCATTTAGACATTGTAACAGGGTTCCTTCTATGCTCCTATGGTAAAGGGTTTCTCCTAGGATGACAAACCGAGATGCTTTCTTGACAAAGTTTTTCTTAAGGTTTGAGGTTATGTCAGCTGGAAAGATTCCTATTCGTGTATATATCATGGTACCAAGGATCACCAGGACCAACGATTTCGTACAAATTTTTTGACTCTAGTACCTTGAATGCAAGCAAAAGAAGTTGCTCTACTAGGAATTCATGCTTTGGGACATTGTGAGGGATATCCAATAGGGATCCAATTGTTTCCATGGCATCTGTCACTTTGTTGTTTTCTCTAGGTATCTACTTGAATGTGATCTCAATGAAGGACTCCTTAAGAATTTCCACCAATTTCTTGTATGGAGTCAGCTTGTCATCTTTAGTTTGATAATCATCATTCACTTGATTGATTATTAGTTGTGAATCCCCATAAACCTTGAGAGCCATGATATGCCACTGCACTGCTATTTTGAGTCCTATAGTTAGAGCCTCATATTCTGTGATATTGTTTTTGCAGGGAAATGCCAACTTGTAGGATCTTGGTATGCAGTCTCCCTATGGAGTGATGAAAAATATGCCTACTCATGATCCATGTTGTGTATAGAACCATCAAAGTACAACTTCTAGTGGTTTGCTATGTTCAATTTGAAGATGGATTCATCAGGGAACTCTGAAATTAGTAGATTCTTTGAGTACATTGGCTCTTCTGCCAATTGGTCTGCAATAGCTTGCCATTTGATGGCCTTATGTTCCATGTACTCAATGTCATACTCTGATAGGATCATGACCCACTTGGTCATCCTTCCTATGAGCACTACCTTGGAAATTAGGTACTTGAGGGGATTGATCTTGGCAATGAGTTTGATTTTGTGTGTTAACATGTAGTGTTTGAAATTCTGTGAGGCAAACACCACTACTAGGTAATATTTTTCAATGAAGGAATAATTTAACTCATGCCCTACCATGGTCTAGATGATGTAGTAGAGGGCCCTTTCTATTTCTTTTTTATCAGGTTGAGCTAGGAGAGCACCGAGAGCTGCTACTATTGCTGATATGTAGAGGATTAGAGGATTTCTTGGGATTGGTGGCATAAGCACTGAAGGTGTGAGAAAATACTCTTTGATTTTGTTAAAGGCCTGATCGCACTTGTCATCCCATTTGTACACTACCCCCTTGTGGAGTAGGCGAGAATATGGTATTGACTTTCTGCTAGTTGAGCTATGAACCGGCGGATGGACTGGAGCCTGCCTTGTAATCCTCTCAACTGTTTCAATGTCTTAGGTGCCTCCATCTCGAGGATTTCCTTTACCTTAGTGGGATCTATTTCAATTCCTCTCATAAACATAATGTATCCCAATAGCTTCCCTGATTGTACACTGAAGACACACTTCTTTGGATTGAGGCAGACTTTGTATTCCTCTAGTCTATCGAAGATGGCACTCAATGCTGCTATGTGGTCTCACCTTTTTCTAGATTTTTCCAATATGTCGTCGACATAATCTTCCATATTATTATGGATCATGTCATGAAATATTAAGGTCATGGCCCTTTGATATGCTTCTACAACATTCTTTAGGCCAAACGACATCATGTTCTAGCAATATGTCCCCCATGGACAAGTAAAAGTCATTTTATGTTGATCTTCTTTGGCTATCATGATTTGGTTATACCTAGAGAATCCGTCCATCAGTGAAAGCATCTCATGTCCCGCGGTCATATCTACAATCATATCAATGTTGGGAAGTGGGAAGTCATCTTTGGGACATGCCTTGTTTAGGTTTCTAAAATCTGTGCATATACGGATGACCCCATCAGGCTTTGAAATAGGTACCAAATTTGATACCCACTCTGGATATTCAATTGGTCATATGAAACCTGCATCAAGTAGCTTCTTCAATTCCATTTTAAATAACAAGTCTATCTAGGGATGCATTTTTCTGAGTTTCTTTCTGACGGGCTTTGCTTCGGGGTAAACTGTTAGATGGTGGACCACAATCTTCAGATCATGCTTGTGCATGTCGACATAGCTCCATGCAAATTTGACCTTTCTCTCCCTTAAGAAAGAAACTAGAAGCTCATGTTCTTTTGGAATTAATGATTCAACATAAAATGTGATATGCGGAGTTTCCTCTGTTCCCAAGTTGATTGGGTTACACTTCTCAGCTAAGATCGCTGACTTTTCTTGATGTAGAGCACTGAGAGGAAGATTGAGTCCTTCATCCTTGGGTGCCTCAGAGAGGTTTTCATCATTGGATACATCCTTTGTTTTTACTATTTTAGAGTCAGAGAGTGCCACAGTGTGGTTTTCACTCAAAGACCTTGAGATTATTCTCAAATTTACACTTTTGTGACTAAAGGATTCAATTATCTCCTCGTAGTAAGCTTGTGTGTCCAGAATGATATCAAACCCAACCTTGTGATCTTCGCATGGTACCATGCTACGCAGTCCCATGAATTTTGAGAGTGCTTCATCATTTTTGAAAGTGTCCAGAATTGGCGGTCCTCGTTGGTTGTAATTGATGAACTAGGGGTAGACTAGGTTGATTTCATGGGTTTGAACGGTTGACTCAAATGACACGGTACAAATCATGAGGATAGAGGAATTCTTGAAAAGAATAGGTAAGTTAGTTATGGAATCTTCCTCATCACTACTACTTCAAACATCAGTTATGTCAAATGTGAAGTTGTCTAAAGGCAGGCCAGTGGATATGGGCAATTAAAGGGCGACTGCCATTTGCTGAGGAGTTTTGACCTTCTTAACTGGGGGATTTTGGCCATGTATGGTTATACTCAAAGGGGTACATCTGAGGCCAAGATTTTTCATTCGCGTCTTAGGAATGATGGGTACTAGAAGTTCATTGTCATTTTTTCCAAGCTTTCTATTTCTGTCATAGCCCATGGCGAGCATCATTTGTAAACCTTTACTGCTATCATCCATAGGTAGATCGATTTTTGGTCTATTGTCTTGGTACAGGAGATGGGATAGGTGCTCTTCTATTACTTCTCAGCTGAGATATCCCCAAATTTTGAAGCTGGAGGAGCCTGCTGTGAAGGTTTGGGATGAGGAAGCATCATTTGATTGTGGTCGTCCTTGTGACCTGGTAGATTGTGGTAACTCTCCTACCACAAAAGCATTTTTTGGAATTGTATAGTGTCTGTAGTGTTCTTTAATCAGCTCAATAACTAGGAACATGAATTCCTCTACTCAGGGATTGAACATCACAACTGGTAGTCATGACCTACTAAAGAACCTTATTTAATTATCAACCCAGGGACGTAAACTTGAAATGGGACAACACAAGATATGCACTAATCACCCTTCCAGACATACATGATCCCTAAAATTCCTTATACTGGAATTTAAGTACTGGAAACAACTTTACTGTTTAACTTTGCTTGGAAATGAAAAACTTGAAAGATAACCTATTCTGCTCCTAGTGGCTGCAGGAACAATTGACAGCTCTGTGTTTCTACTAGCTGCAGGAACAGTCACATTAACTTCTATGAAGGGAAATGCAACTATTCTAACGTGCAGAATAAAAGTATGGACAGTTCCCTAAGTGGGCCCCCTTAGGTAGTGCTAAAAGCAGACAACAGATTAGGTGAAAAACTTCATAAGCTTTATTGATTCAATGCAAACAAGTATATGGCACAATCTCTTGGCTAAATTTCTAAAACTGAAAGTGTGTTACAATAGCAATTTTTTTTAGCCCCTTCTCTAAAGGAGAATGGGCTATTTATTGAAAATTGATCCTAACTACTAACCAACCTTCCCTTATAAAATGGGAGGCATTTATTACATTTAACCAACTTAAGTAAAGAGGTGAATGACAATGTAAGAACTAAGTCAAATTGGTTTAGCAGTCTTAAAACGCCATCATCCTGGATTCATGCACCACCAAGATGCCTGGCCTAGATTTCTGGAACACTCTCCCTGCATGGCGGATGAGTTGAAACTGTCTCCTCATCTTTTGTTGTTGAACCAGTCTTTATGGATTTGGTCTTCAATTCTTCAAATGGAAATTGAATTCCCTTCCTTCAATCGTGGTACCTACAAAATATCTTGCCATCTTTTCCTGAGGAAGAAGGTTAGCTCAACACATTCATCCTTTAAGACAATCCATTACTTTATTCATTCATTCATTAAGTATTAAACTAAGGCAAACATTGTTTCATATATGGCTACAAGAAGTTTTGGTAGTGGAGGCTGCAGGAAGGTTTATGATCACAAAGAGCCATAAAGTATTTATCAGACTAATAAAACATTAAAGGTAATAATCATGGGACTTCTTATCACAATATACCCATCATATTTAAGTCATAAAAAGGTCTATATCCTATCCCATAAATAGACTGAATGTTTGTTTTAGCATAATAAAAACAACAAAGTATTTATAAAATTATGATCAAAATGTGCCAAAGACTTGGCTCATCAGTGTCCACACCCATTGTCCTAGATAATGACCTGAATATCAGAGATGGAGGGGATGGCGGGTGTCTCTGTCACAGAAGTGGAGGCGAGAGTAGCTAGATCAATGTATGGAGTTGAGGGGCCTTCATCATTGTTAGGCACTTGGGGGATTTTGTAATATTTTGTTTCTAGGCTCTTTCAGTAAGAAAAGGGTTTGGGATCCCCATGGATAGTGACCTCTTAGCCTTGGTATGTGAACTTGACACATTGATGGAAGGTTGATGCTACTACTTGCATCCCATGGATCCATGGACGCCCTAAGAGAATGTTGTAAGGCAAGTCGAGGTTAAGGACCTGACAGGTGGTTTCCATAATTGCTAGCCCTACTTGAATAGGGAGTTGGATAGTGCCCTAAGACACTGTTTCTTGATCATTGTAAGCCCTGATTGTGATGCCTTTTACTTTTTCAATGAAATACTCTTAGATTCCCAAATTCTTTATGAGCTTGAGGGAACATATGTTTAAACCTGCACCTCCATCCACCAAGACTCTCTTGACCTTGTTCTTATGCGCTAGGACCTCCAAATGGAGTGCACGATTGTGATATGGTTGGGTGGGGAAGTCTTGATCAGAGAATATGAGAATATTTGGGGTAATGATGTTTCCGACCATAGCTTGGAATTGTTTAGCATCAAGATCCATGGAAACGGTGGATGAAGCCAATGCTTCTTCAAGGATATTTTTATGGGATGATGATATCTTCAGTAACTCCATGATAGAGATATAGGCTAGGGTTCTTTTTAATTGATGAAGGAAATTATTGCCACTAGGAGCTGATCTCAGGTTAGAAGTGGGTGCTCTAGGAGGCTAAGATGACCCTATGATGGTAATTTTCTGCCTCTTGTGGTGACTCCACAATCAACTTGGGCTCCTTTGATGGTGATAACAATGCAATACTCATCTAGGGATTTGACAACATGGTTGTATATATGATTCACACTTTTAAATGCACCCTTCCCCTTATCATTGTTATTGTTCCCTTTGTTGTTATGATTGGGCATCAGATTCGTGTAGATCTTAAGATTTTGATTTCCTGTTTGTTGTTCCACATTTATGATTTTATCATCAATGAGGTCTTGAATTAAGTTTTTTAACCTCATAAAACTAGCAGTTGTGTGTCCCTTGATCTTGTGGAAATCACAAAGGTGATTTTCATTGTACCACGACGGTTTCACCAAGGGCTCTTGATAATTTTCATAGGTGGGGATTGTGATGAGTTTTTCCTCTACCAGTCTCTTCATGATGGATTCAACCAATTCCCTAAGGGTTTTGTACTTCCATTTGGGGTGGCCCCCTTTGATTGTTCACATTGTTGATTGTTTGATTGTTTGGTTGTTGAGTCACAATGTTAGCTTGACGATTGTTCTGATTGTTGTTGTGGGGGTGCTGGTGTGTTTTGTCAAGGAGCTCTAATGACAACTTTGGCATTGACAACACAATCGTTGGTAATGTTTCTATTTTTCGCCCATGTGCAAGGTTTGTTGTTATAGCTGGTGGATGGGTGATTGTTTTGTTGTTCAGGTTATGTGGGTTTCCCTCCTTGTACAATAAGGGCTCATTCAATGTTAAGCGCCTTGGAGATCAATTGTTCGTATGTGGTGATTCCTTGCACCTTGAGATGAAATGCCAAGGTTCCCTCTAGATTGGAGATGATGGTGCAAACTTGTTGTTATTATGGCATGATCCATTTTCTCCTATTGGCCTTGGATTACCATCATTGTAGGAAGGAAGCAAATGATTCATTTTTACCTTGTTTAAGAGCTGATAGTTCCTCTAGACTGACATCCATATTGATATTGAATGCATAATTTTTTATGAATGCATCTACTATCTCTTGGAACTTTTTAATGCCAGGAGGAAGGTGAGAGAACCACTCCATGTCGTGGCCAACCAAACCTCTAGGAAATAGCCACATCAAATATGTATTGTCATATGCGACTTCCATGCAATGTACTTGGAATTCCCTGATGTGATCTTCAGGGTTTCCCGTCCCCCGGTATTTATCAAATTTGGGGATCTCAAATCCCTTTGGGAATGGTTTCATTGCAAGACTCCTGTAAAATGGATAGGGACACAAGTTGTTGGGTGTCTTTGTGGTTTTTCCTTATTGGAGATCAAGTACTTGTTGCGGAAGAAACTTGATTTGTGTTGTTACGTCATCTTGTGGATCAGAGGGTGGGATGAAGGTGTTTTGCAGTGGTTCACTTGTTGGGGGGATGGGTGGATTGGTTGTGTTGGTGAATGGGGTTCGCACATTTTGCTACACCAAGTATGCTTGTACTTGTTGTATCAACAATGCTTGTTGTTGGTCCTATTGTTGTTGCACTAATAATTCCTACTTTTGAGCTTCTTGTTGTTGTTGTACTAACAACGCTTGTTGTTGGGCTGCTAGTTGGGCTGCTTCTTGTTGCTCTTGGTATTGCTTCAGTGCTTGCTAGTATGCTTGTTGTTGGGATGCTTGTTGTTGTGCGAGGTATTGTGCTTGTGCTTGTGACTGTACTTGTTGAGCTTGGTATTGGGCTCGAGCTTGCGCTTGTTCTTGAGCTTGGGCTTATGCTTGTTGGGAAGCTTGTGCAATCTATGCAGCTTGTCCGGCCTATGCAAATTGCAAAGCTTGAGTTGCTTGAGATGTTTTTTGTGCTTGTTGCGCCTGTTGTGCGGCTTGCGTTGCTTGTTGTGCAACTAATTGTGTTTGTGCTTGTTGAGCGGCTAGTTGTACAACTAATTGTGTTTGTGCTTGCTGAGCGGCTAGTTGTGCAGCTTGTCAATTTTGGATTTGTTGGAGTGCCTTTTGATAGGTAACTTGTTGAGCGGCTTGTAACATGATGCTATATTAGTTTGACATATTTATGTTTGGTGGTGGAGGTGGTGGAGGTGGTGGCAGATTCACTATGGTGTTTGTTGCTATGATGAGAGGCATCGTTGTATTGATGATTGGGATTTGTGTAGTGGATGGTGCAATCGATATGCTTGGTCCTTGAGAGACCATGTTTTGAGGTATTTGGGGAATGGTTGATGATGTGGTGGTTGCTTGTGTTATTGGGATGGTTGCCATCTGTTGTTGCAATATCGATGGCAAAATGGGAGGATTTGATATGATGCTTTGATTGATGATTGGGGGATTGTTTTGAATGAGTGGTGGCAACGAAGGTAACCCAGAACTGAGAGTTGGTGTTGATGTTGGCGGAAAGGGTGGAAGTGGTGGAAAAATGAGTGGCATAATTCCTTGGGGGAATGATGAAGATGAAGTGTCCAAGATGCCCCCTAGTCCAAATAAGTCACCTTCTCCTTGCGAGGTCATGGGGAGAGAGGTTTGAGGTGTTGTGTGAAATGATGATGATGGGTCATTAGAACCATGAAAGGTGAGGGGGACATATGGGTATAATATATTTTGGGGTACGGTTTTCCCCAAGATAGTGTTTGCGTCCAAATATTGATTACTCACAAGGGGGTGTGTTTTTAGTGCATTGAGAAATGCGCTCCCTTTAACAATGGGTTGAGTTGGAGCAATCGATGATGTAATTTGGGGGATGGGTTGGGTGATGCTTTGGAATGGAGGTGTGGATGAAATTGGGGGCATGGATGAAATTGGAGGCATGACCCCAAGAGTTTGTTCCATAATGGTGCTCACATCATAATTGGAAGGGAGTTTAGCCCCTTGTTTTGCTAATTCAAGCATTTATTGTGAGGGATGGAGCTTCATCATGATGTTGACAATTCTATGATTTTTAGGATTTTGGACCATTTCGGTGATCTCGTCTTGTGTCATCTTGAAGGCATTATTGGTGATATCCTCTACTTGACCTTCCTCTTATGGATTTTGTGATGATGAAGGAATATTAGTTAGGGGATTGCTTGATCCAATGAGATTCATTTTGGAATTGGTTTGGCTTAGGTCACTTGAAGTTGATGTTTCTTTGTTGGTCTCCATGTTCTTCTCGTGTTGTGATCTTGTTTGAACAATAAAATGAGGTTCAAAAGAGAAGATCTAGGATGATTAAAGATCAATGGTGTGATGGTGGAATGTGTGAAAGATTGATGATATGGATGATTAAACTCTTAGAAGATCTTGAGGGGGATGCTAGACTTTTGGGACTTTTTTGGATTCTCAGATTCTCAGATTTGATCTTGACCTTGACTTGGTTTTGGATTGTTTTGATTTTTGGATAATGAACAAATGGATCCCAAGATGTTGGATGTTATCTATGGGATAGACTTGCTCACAAGATGACAATTTGACCAAATGTAGGGAGAAGGATGCATCTACCCACACTTAACCAAACAAGATGATTTGATGATAATTCAACTAAGCATATGGAGAAGGATACATCTACACAAATTAGTCAAACCAAATTTTTTGATGTTTTGATTCAAGGATTTTGATTCATGGATTTTCCAAAAATCTAGCATAAAGGATGATTTCAAGATTTTCAAGAGTTGTTGGTGAGATGATTTTGATGTTCGAAAGATGGATGAAGGTTTTGTTTTGATCCTATGTGTACCTAAAAAAAATTCTTGTTTACAAGACCTCAATTTTTAAGAACATGCTTTACTCTAAACAAGATGCTCAAATTCTCGAAAAATATTTGGATTTTGACTATAATAAAATGAGTACAAATTGGGATTGTTTCTTGAAGCTCTTTTGTAAAATTTGAAAAGCAATCTTTGTCTGAATTCATAGAGCATTGAGAGACGCTTTTCATGATCTTTTGAACTAAGAGCTTTTGACTTTGGTTTTTGAATTTTGATTTTGCATGAAATCATTTGAGACACATGTGTGGGGTTCAATTGTTCTTAGCTTTGCTTAGTGACTTCTGTTTACCACAAAAAATTCTTTGCTTAGGTTTTTGAGCTAGATGTCTAATGTCTTAACTTCTTCTTATCCCACAAAGTACATTATGTGGAACTTCAATGAAATCAAGGCAAGAGTTACCTATTGTTGAATTTAGTAAGCAAATTGAGATATAAATCCAAATGTTTAGAAACATCTAAGGATAGAATCCCTAGGGAAAGCAATAACACTTGAATTTTGTCAAAGATATTTGCTTCCTAAAGGGTTTGAAATTTGATGACAATGTTGAATGTTTGTTTTCCCAATGTTTACGATCAAGCAAAGTGTTTTTTTTCCAAGAACATGCACAACCCTATGGATATGAAAGACTGTATATGTTGAATCCCCACTTGGACAAGTCCAGCTACACCTATTTTTAGTGAATGGTTAGATGCTTGACCACATAGGCTCCCCCTTATAGTGAACTCGCTTCTCAGGTCAGCCAAGCATCAGTATCCATGAATCTCCCATGGAATACTTTCCATTTCTACTAAAAGTCATAAAAGTGTGGGGCGGCTTCAGAACGACCATTCTTACACCAACAAATAGATCAAGGATTTTGGCCTTTTCTAAACAAGGGTTTTAATGTGGGCATTCCATTCGTGGTGGACCATCCATGTGGCAAGAGACCATTACTACCCTTCTCATTGGAATAATCCTTGTGATACTTGTCTTTCCTCAAGTACCCACACTTATATACCGGTTGGAAGTTGCTTGGTTTTAGCGTGTTGTCAGTTGGGTCATTCCCTTGGGTGATTACTTTTTCCCACAAGGTAGACCCTTTAAGATAAACCAAAGTGAGAAAACATATCCGAAGTTCGATCGATCTTTGTTGAGAAACAAAGAGAGAAAACATGTGATATGTTCCACTCACACTCGCAAGATTTGTTCAAATTTTTAATCCCAAATTGAAGTGTGTAGGCAATCACTTACACAACTTAAGACCACCAAAAAGTCTTCTGATTCTCAAGATCGTCGTGAGGCGCAAGAGAAGCACATACATCTTTTTGATGGTATTATTTCGGGTAAGTGATTACAAAATAAAGAAACACATGTGCATTTAATCCTTTCAAAGCAAGAGTAACTTTTTTTTAAGCACCAAAGGAAATGTGGGATTTTGATTGTTCAATTGTTAACCTCAAAAAAAATCTAGTAGATTTTCCTAAAGTTCTTTTTAACCTTTTGCCTTGTTCATTTTAAACCCAAATTGAAACTTAGTGAGTCCTAAGAGCTTGAAGAGGTAAAATCCTTAAAATTTTGGAATTATAATTGCTTCCAAAAGAAGAGTGTCTAAAGACACTTCATATAATGGGTAAATGATTTTTATACTTTAAAATCCTCTTCGCTCCTTTATTTCCACCTACAAACTGAACAATTCAAAAAAATTCAGAGATAGAAAATTAGTTAAAACTCCCAAATGATCAATAGTTAAAAAAGCACATGTCGAAAGAATTCAAACTTGATCTTTTACTCCACCCCAGCGACGCAACCTGCATATGTGGTGCAGTTTGAGGAAATCAGCGGCGTTGTATAGCACTGCTATTTTTGCAAGTGATGCTCTGTAGTAGGACAGAGAGCATTATAGTGATGCAATTTTTTATCAGCGACGATGTTTGAAGTTTGAAAAATCCAGTGCTCAGGAATAGGTCTCACGTCGTAGTTTAGAATTTTGAATTTCTGGGCGAGAACGTTCGAGCGACGACATTTGGAGTTTATAGCGTAGCTGTATGGCATCGCTGGGCTGATAGTGGCACTATATAGAGTCGTTGGAATGATAGTGATGCATTTTCCTATAGACACCAAAAAATAGAAAAAAAAACACAGAATTTTGTGAAAAAAATGTGATTAGAACTTGAGAATGCCCTCCCTCTAGCGCCAAATGTAGAACCCCAATCCTAGACCTGCACAAACATAGAAAACAAACACAATGTTAGATCAAATGCAAGTGAGAATCAAGATTCCCCATGAAATTCATTTGCAAAGATCAAATAAGAAAGAAAATTAAGAAAATGAACCAAGAAAGCAATGAAATCCTATTTTAAGATGCAAATTCTCAATCCCATAGGGGAATTGGTGCCAATTTGATGTGAAAATTGGCCCTTTCCCAACTCCTTTGATGCAATGTTGATGAGTGATCCACTTTGTTGAAGATTCAATTGAGCTCCATGATGAAAAATCTGCATAACCTAGCTAAAACCTTGATAAAATTGATGGAAATAGGTATGCTTAAGGATGAAATTGAGTATAGTAGACTTGCTCAAATTGTGGATGATCAAAACAAAGGATAAACCTCTTATTTATAGAAAGAAAAGATGGAGGAATGAGCAAAATGAAGCAATGTGGGATCATTCAACATCCAATGGGCAAGTGCCACTTGTCAAGATGTGAATGGAGGAAGCGTGAGCACATTTTGATGAATGTGCACAATAAATGTTATTAGATGGAATTTGAAATTTGTGAAATGACTTATTAGAGGGAAAAAGAATGAAATAAATGCCACTTGGCTCAATGCACAAGGACATGTAAGAGGGAATGAATGTCTTGTTGGAAGGACAAATCCACTTGGAGGGATTTTCAAATTTGGAAGAATATTCCCCTAAAGATGCCAAGTTGAAAGAAAATAGGGATTTAATAAATCCATTAAATGTATTTTCATGTGCAAGTGGAAAAATCTAGAGAAAATTGGATGATTAGGATTAAGTTAATTAGGGTTTAATTAATTTAATAAGGGATTAGATGATGTGACTATTTGATTTAGATTTTTGGGTTGATTTAAATCAAAGTTGAGGAGAATGTGATTTAGATTTAATTAAATAAAAGGATTTTGATTTATTTAATTAAAGAGGATGATGTTAGATTAAATTAAACAAGGTTTAATTTATTTAATTTAATGGGATGACTTTAAATATTTAATCAAATAAAATGAATTATTTAATTAAATAGATAAAGGAGGGTTAATCAAATAACATTTATTTATTTAATTAACAAGAAAGAATGACTTAATCAGATAAATGATGATTTATTTAATTAAGGGACGAAGAGTGATGATTAGTTAAGAAGATGATTTAGGATGAAATGATGTTAGTAACCAGGATCAAGTGTGTTGGTATATTTTCCATGTCTACACTAACTAACAACCTAGCTGACTAGTCTAGATGGTAAAAATAGAATGAGAAAGTATAGGAAATAGAGAGTAAAGTGATAAAACAAGTAAATGAGAACTAGGGTGACAAAGATGATCTCACAAAAGCACCTATTCGCTAGCTAGCTCCACACGTACTTTCACCTACACACAAGTAAGAAAGGGGAAAATGGTTGGGGCTGTATAGGGGTATGCCTTAGTTAGACCCCCATGTTGGTGTTTCCACCTCCACAAACAACCAGATGGCAACGAGATAGAAATATGCGATAAAGAGGGAAATAAAGTAGAAGTTGCAATAATCACTACAAAACAGTAATATGCTACTCAACCAAATCACAAAAGAGAGGAGCGAAATGTTACCACCTCCACCCAAAAGCTCACTAGCCAATGGAGGAGAATGTTGACTTGGCAAGGTCACCACAACCTCAATTGTGATGAAAGGAGGCCTCGCAAGAGTCCAAGCCCATGCTGCTATGGTTTGCTTTGCACTTTCTATGTGGAGTTGATGGAGTGTTGCTACTACAATGGAGTGTTGAAATGCTACTTGAGAGTGAAGAGAACGTTGGAAATGCTAAGAGATGGCTTGAGAATGTGTATAGAAATTGAAAGAGAGATTCTAAAGAGATGGAATGAATGAAAGAAGAGTGTTTTTGAAGGTGGGATGGGAGAATCTACCATTTTCAGGGTCGTTTGGTCGAAGAGGGACATTAAAATTTGACCCCATTCAAATGTGTAATGCCTCTTCCAACTTCAAACACGGGAATTCGTTAGGGACAACAACACGCCGCACTTGGGTCCCCAACAAATATTCTCTCACTAACACAACAGACATATGCCAAGTGGAAGGAAGGCAGTTGGGTGATGTGGAATTTCACCTTCAGATTTGATTTTTTAAGGTGAGGATGTGTAAAAGGGAAATTTGTGTAGGGGGTGCAAATTCACTCCGTATATTTGATTACCACATCTTATATGTTGCTACTTTTATTACTTCCTTACTATTTCTCTCACTTTGTACAAGTATGAATGTCAATATAAAGGATTTGCACATATTCATGACTTCCTTTGGCTCCAACAAGCACCTAGCATTGAAATCTTGCAATGGAATAATCATGAATGAATAAAAAAGTATTATAGTACATTGATAACTATTTGTCTATATGGAATCAATGTAGACTTGAATAAAGAAATCATAATTTGTACTACTCCATCATTGATGACCCATGCTTGATGGACACAACAATGATTAATGTTGGCACCTAGTCCACTGACTACAATGGGCTACTTAATCATGTGCAATGACATACCAAATGCACCTTATAAACATGGTTGCAAAAGAAAGTATCATTCATAGTGTTTCATTACAAAGCTCCTTGATGCTTGCAAGAAAAATCATCTTTAACAATTGTTGAGAATGATCAACCCAAATGCATCCCTACCTGTAATGATGGTTGAATAAATGTTCACATCCCATCGATCCTTTCCATTTAGAGAGCTAATTTTGATTGTCAACTTATTCTTTCAAGCCATGTAGTGCTCAACTACATTTTAAAATATGTAGCAAAAGTTGAGCATAAGTCTATGACATATCATGATATACTAACTTGCATATCAACTAACATTGACCTTGAAAAACTAATTCCCTTTGCTTCCCACAATTTCCTCATTGAATAATGTTGACCATGATATCAATGCCCAAGAGTCTTTCCACCTACTATTTAAACTGCCCCTTACAATATGCACTAGATAATTTGTTTCTTTGAAATGTCAACCAAAAAGCTTCCAACATGTCTCTGTCTATAATGATAATAATGTTCCAACATCCACCTTCATTCATACATACATGGTATGACTTGTACAATTGGAAATAATGCAACTAAGTATTGAAGCAACACAAAATTGGAAATTTGTAGCATCTCATAATAACGAAGTGGAATAAAAATTCTAATATTAGCTATTATTTGAGTATCAATTTGTTTCATTGCCATTCCTACAAAAGATGTCGATAGTTTCAAATCATTTTTCTAGAGTGAATTACCACTATGTCAACCCTTTCAAAACATTCACACTAACATTGGATCATTCTCACGGACATCAACACTTCTAAGGATTTTCCTAGAAATATTGTCCTACTTGTTGGGGACAAATTGTGGATTCAAACACTCAACCATGAGGGTCTCCCCTTTCATTGTAGAAGATGCTTTGCTATTGGACACATAGATTTAGATTATTCTAGCCTCACCACAAGAAAGGTGAGGTGAATTGGTGGAGAATTCCCAACATGAGTATTTATAAATGGGGATTTTACTAACTTTGAGGATGAGGCATTGGAGGAGGACTTGGCCTCGAGGGCCATGATGACCTATGAGACTCCTGACGAGTTATCTTCCATGGGACCTTTGGTTGTTCCAACTTTGGACTCTTTGTTTCCAACGGTTTAATCTAGGGATCATTTGCCTTTGGATGCTTCGATAAATTGACAACTCATGTTTCATCGCCTTTGGAGACAATAGAGGATAGCCCTCCCCTCTCCTCTTGATTTCAATATTTGGAGGGTGATATTTCATGGAAGATTGTCCAAATAAGGAAACATTGTCATCTTAAACATGTGTGTTCCTCCCACACCCAATTTTTGGGTGCTCAAAGCATTAGAAATGGTCCAAGGGTGGCGTAGTTGGCCATCCTTATTTTTTTTGTTGGCAGGCTGGGTTCAAATGTATGTGTTGTTGGCCACATTTTGTGTGTGACAACTTGGTTATTCTTTCATGGTAGCCTATATTTCTTGGCTACTTTTTTGTTGTTCTCTAGATGTGTGCTAGATGTCTCTTGTTGTAAAGGGTTTCGAGGCCCCTCCAAAACTTATTTCCCCCCTAATAAAAAATATTGAATCATCAAGAAAGATATTGTAGACCATTGGGAGAGCATAATTACTAGTTACCATCCATGGAATGCAGATTGTACACCTCTATAGTCATTTATGACTAGAAATGAGGAGTCTCCCTCTGGAAAATAATATGTAATGCACCAAGATAATCTAGAAGAATGGAAAGTCATAACAATTGTACCTAGGTTTACCTATTATACTAAAGGAGCTTGACATGCTTGGCTAACATGATTTTGGTTGTAGCCACAATTAGGGTGCCCCTACCATAAACTCATTCTTGTAGGTATTAACAATTGATTTCATAGACTCTAATTGGTCAATGTATTAACTCCCACATGTTGGAATAATTGTACAAGACAAAATAGGTTTGATATAATTGTATCACACTCTTCTACCATGGGAATGCAACCACCACTTAGAATGATCATATAGGGAACTACAAGTACTAGGAAATAGTACTTGATTACCAATATCATATCCACCCTTTTAGGAACAGTACCAAATGACAAATTGTCATTATTATTGCTTGCGCCAACTAGTGTTACAACTTTCAACATATATGCATCTACCATGCATAATGGTTTTCAAGTCTCAATATAAGAGATGAAACTTCTATAGGGGCACTAATGAAAATGAGATCAAGGGGCCTTATTAGGCAACTTGATCATACAACCAACACAACAATATTCACAATCACAACGAAAGCACAAACATGGTAGATGGCATTCATTGGGTTTAAATTCAAATTTTACAATCATTGCCATTTACAAAACAAAATCTACTTCAAATTTCTCCATGCATTCGCTTCGCAAGGCTTTCAATAGCCATCATATTACAAACACTTCTTCATGATCTTTCCTTATGAAATTTCTTTGTTCATCACAAGCCTTTGCTCTTGCTAGGAATTAACCCCTACATGTCCTCTAGCTTCGAGCTATCTCAAGATTTCTCTCTCTGTCACCCTTCCTTTGATGGAAAAAAATCTTTTCCTCTAATGGCTAAGCTCCATGCATGTATTTATCTCCCTTTATCCTTTAGTGGTGTAACATTCCCATTGTTCTACACAGTAATTTTCCTATGTTTTACCCACAAGTGAGTAGTTTATGCATCTAATATTTAAGAGCAATAATTTTTTTTCATTTCCTTTGAATAATAAATGCATATTTGAAACATAATTCAAACTTTTCCATTGCATACAAAATAATTCCTTTCATTGATTCAAATAATGATGATACATTATTTCCATATGACATTTCATATTATCAATTCCAATAGAGATGGATATGAATCACAAACATAGATTTAAACAAGCTTACAATAAGTATAAAGTACAATGGTCCAGGAGTTCCCCCTCAAATCTCAACTGCCAACTGAAGAGGAGAATCATCACTCAAACGCTTTTCTACCAACCTTAGACTTACTGCAGTCCCCTGCACATCTACCTAGCCAGTAAGATGGCCCTACCCTTCGACGAAGAGATTGGTTTGGTAACCTCATAACAATAGCCTATTCTAAGCTTGGTGTTGTGTGTTATATGTTTCTAGGCTTACATATAGTGGTTACAACTTACTTGTATGAACTTCCCATGCCTAGTACATAATCTCGAATCACAGTGAAACTGATAGTGTAAACAGTGGCTACTTACACTACTTTGGCCAAAGTTTCCATTACCCTTAACTTAGAGTAGATGTCACACATTCACCCACCTTCCTAGCTTGATTTAGTTTAAAATGACCATTATACTCTATATCTAGGTTACCTCCTTTCCTATGGATTTGAACAATCCCAGGAATAACCCCACATATTCATCCCATAATAGTATGACTATACTACCAAAGTTTTTTAACATCTTGCATAATGTACATACGTCTAACATAGACTCCTTGTGTATAGCAAAGATATCTATGCATAGTATAATTATGTTGCACTATAAATAAACTCCCATATATAGGGTACATAAAGACTTAATCAACAAGAAAGGTTCTATAATATATTGCATAACTTTGAAACATACAAACAATCAAACAAACTCCAAACATATTCAAAAACACTCTTTTCTCAATATGGTAAATAACTTTTTAATCCTTTTCAACATAAATATAAAGGAATAGAACTAGCATGCATGTTTAAGCTCCAACTGATTTATCTCCTTCCTAGTATGATTCCTGAAGATGGTTGAATCCTCATCCAAATTCCACTTTACTATCGTCTTCTACTTCTCACAAAATCTCCCAATACTCACAAATACAAAATACCAAAATAAGTCTCAACTTACAAGCTCTTAAAGTCACAACAAAACAACATCAAGATAATCAGAAAGATAAGTGTAGAATTTGGTAGAATGGGCTCCTCTATTTATACTAATACAAGAGCAACCGAAGGCTACAAACAAGCAAGTATCTTTGCCACATTTCTTCCTCATGCAATGACTCATCTACAAGTTTGTGACACATGATAGTTTCATGGCTAAGTCGACCAATTATTTGAGACAACAATCTAAAAGCAGGTTTTCTATTTCAAATTGCATTCCAAAATATTACCAAGTTTACACTTGACTATTTCAAATTGCTTATTTGCAGGTTTATTTGAATTAATAGACTTCTTTTGCATTACAAACCCTTCAATATATGGTCCCACCTTCACAGGCACAACTTGTAGAATAGTTCTTTGTTGCTCACAACATTTACTTTCCTTCTTTATGAGCTTTACATAGATGTAATGTTTAATACATGCTTTGTTTTGAAGTTTTCATGCTTTCACTTATGCATTGGATTATTCTCTACACAAAGTTGTGCTTTATTATTTATGCGTCCATGTTTATATTATATGCATTGTTGCATATTACTTCTAATATGTTCAACACTATCTTATGTACATTATGATTTATACTATCAACTTCATTTCACATATATATTATATATAAATATATTTATTATATATATACATATGTATCAATATATATATATATATACATTTCATAAAGTTTACAAACATATTTATTTAAATAAGAAATAGTATTATGTATATACATATATATGTTCGATTATATATATATATATATATGTTTTTTTTTATGCGTAAGGTTTATATATTTTATTAAAATATTATTAGTCATACAAATCATTTGCAATGTAGGAAACAACCACCAAACCATCGAAAAACACTGAAACCCCTACCAACCCAAGAAACACTCAAAATCCAAAGCAAAATTGGCAGCCACCCTACCCATTACAAAAACCAGAGCCAGAACAACAGCCAAAAAATACAAGGGAAAATTCAAACACAGAGGCCAAACCTCAGAGGAACCCATTTAAATTTGCAAACGAAGAGAAATCTTCTATCCATTCCAAGCCCTCCTCCACCACCAACCCTAGCTTACATTTAAGGAACTCAACGGCCATTGTCAAGATCATCCGGTGTCACATAAGCTTGACCCCCTTCAAATCTAGGAGAAAGGGGAAGACCTTCACCGCTTCGTCCGTCTTCCACAGGAGCTCCAAATTAGAGGGGCGTGGAATCCCTTTGCCCACGAAGGCCGCTTTCAGAGTCTCCTCCAGGGTGCCCAACAAATCGCCACGAAATAGATTCACTAGCAATTCTCTAGCATCTGACTTGGACACTTCAACGTCAAAAATAGCAATCAAGAATTGTGAGGATATGTATGCATTATCCCTTGCATACTCCTTTCTTGCCAAGTGACCCTTCCCTAACACCATTTTCACCACTACCAAGACCAGGGGGTGATCGTCAAGTAGAATGTGTTTAAGCCTTTGATTTGTGATTTCCTTGAACGCGGCTTGCCTCTCCATTGCCACTAGAGAAATGGGAGTGTCCACGCTGAAATATTCCAGCCCCTCCATGGAGACTGTAATAGTGAATTTGGAACGGCTCGACTTAGCCATTATCACCACCCTAGCCAAAAAACCTCCTGCAAAAAAACAACCAACAAAAAACAAATTTTAAAATCCACACAATTGAACTGCCAACACCCACCAACATTAATAAAGCCCGCAACTAGCAAGCCAAATCCAAGACATACGAGTGAGGAATCATGGCGATGCAAGGAAATCTATCCTTGCATGATATTTTCGTCCTCCAAAAACAAGCTTTAACCAAGACATCACCTTGAAATGAAGACCGGCTGCCAGCAAGCTGATATGCATGATTTTACCATAAACACCATACCCTGTGAGCCTCACCACTTGGCAAGGCCAAAGCTTCTCACTAAAACGGCAGCCACACCCATGATGCTCCCTATTGGAGCTGACTTAGACCCCTCTGAAACCCCTCCACTGATGATCTCTAGGCAATTATGCCTTAGACAACCTCAAGAAAGAAGGAAGAAGTGATGTGATCATACCATGTGCTTGTCATCCTACGCACCCTCGCCATTGACCCCTAAGTCCTCTCACTCCGCCACCATGTCATCCACCTAACCACCCTATCGTGCCAATGGGTAGAGGAGAGAGGGGGTGGGGGGCCCACCCAGCCACCCATAGTGTTTAATTCCTCACTAAACTAAATTCTTTAAGATCAGGACCGATTACTCCCATATTTGATAAAGCATCAACTTCAGCATTACCTTCCCTCAGCGTATGGTTGAACATCACTTGTTCAAAACACCCTAGTTGCTCTAGTGCTACATCCAGAAATATCCCCAACCTCCAATTGTGAATTTTCCTAGATCTTAGAGCATTTATTACTAGAGTGGAATCCCCTTCCACCACCAGATTTTTAATGCTAACTTCCTTACAAAGATTCAGTCCAAGAAGGGATTGGAATTCAGCTGCATTATTAGTACTACCTGGGAGGGACTTAGCCAATCTCCCCAAAATCAAACCTATGGAGGTTCGAACAATACAACCTTCCCCAGATGGCCCCAGATTCCCTTTTGAGGCACCATCGAAATTTAGTTTGACCTAACCCTGCTTTGGAGGGAGCCACTCTACTTTGTTGCGCACATCAATGGATGCCGAATTTCTTGATCCTCCAAAAGGTAGGGCTTTAATCCCAAACCATTATTTCATTATCCAAGCATCCCATTTTGTAAAATTAATTTTCCTTGGGTTCTTATCCTCCAATCTTGCGTTGAAAAGTTCTACAATGCACGCCTCAATTTTACACTCTAGCCTTGGAATCGACAGCTCCTTGTCCTAAAAAAAGATGTTTGTTCCTCTCCTTCCACACCTCCCATAAAATAATTGATGGACACAACACCCATAAGTCCCCAAAGAGAGAGGTTTGATAATAATTAGGCCAGGCATTAAGAAACTCTAACAACGTACTAGGGAAGGCAGTAAACCAAAGCAACTTTGTGCACAGCTTGCTCCATTTGATATGTGAATTTGCAATTTAAAAACAAGTGGTCCATTGTTTCCTCTGTCTCTTGGCATAGTGGACATCTAGACGGTCCATGATAACCCATTTTAATAAACCTATCCCCAGTAAGAACTCTCCCCTATGCTACTGCCCATGCAAAAATGCTTTCCTTTGGGAGACATGCTTTATTCCAGCATAATCTCATTGGAACAACTAAACTTTCATCTCCTGAAGATGACAAAATAGCATATCCTATTTTAGCAGAATAAATCCTACTTGGAGATGCATCCCAACGCAGGAAATCACTCCCCTGCCTACACCAAATTCTTCTTTTTGACAATTCTTTCTCAAAAGCTTCCATTTCCTAGACTTCAAGATCCAGATTTCTCACAGATTTCCACACATAAAGACCCTCCAAAGAGGTGTCAGAGAAATCAAAATAATCACAAACTTTTGAGCCCCAAACTTGCTTCGTTCTTTCCCTTACTCGTGACAGTGTAGGATTCTCTGCCAAGGCTGGGAGGCCTTCCTAGGAGTCTTCCCATAACAGTGCCTCTTTTTCGTCCTTAATTTCCCATGTGAGATAATTTGTGATAAGATCCCTCGAATTCCTAATGAAATTCCATATGTGGGACCCATTTGGTAAAGATTTTGCTACCAAAAAGCAATGGGGGTCTACTTCCAAGTATTTTTCTCTTACTATCTTCACCCATTTAAGATCAGGGCAGGAGTGAACAACCCAAGCTAATTCTTCCCCCAGCGCCTTGTTTTGCAAAAGAAGATTCCTCAAACTAGCACCATCAGGCTCTCGTTTCTCACAAACCTTCTACCATTTTATAAGGGGAAATTTCTTTTGATATAAGTTTCCTTTCCAAAAAAAATCCTTCATTACACGATTCAAGGCCTTGCTCACACCAACTGATAGCTGTAAGCAAGACATCATGAAAATGGGAAGAGAAAAAATGACAGATTTCAACAATGTAGGATACCTGGTTCTTACAACGAACCACCATATATTTACATGGTAATTGACCCTTCTTGAATCCTAAGATTTGCAAAATTTGAATTTCACAAGGGCAACTTGAATTAAAGAAAAAAACCTCAAATTTAGCCTTACTCACCTCCTGCCCAAAAGCCCGAAAGTAATCCTCTAAAATACCTTTTAACCTTTGTGCTTCTTTGACTGATGCAACACCAAACAACATTGTGTCATCTACAAATTGTTGATGAGTGATATTGGGAAGACTGCTAGTTACTTGCAAACCCTCAATCCAGCCAAACCTTCGTGTGTTTTCAAACGACCTCCCCAAAGCTTCAACCATTATAATAAACGAGAAAGCAGATAAGGGATCTCCTTGCCTCAAGCCTCTGGAAGCAATGAAGTATCCCTTCGAAGATCCATTGACCAACACAGAGAAGCCCGGGCTAGCCTCCCACCTAGAGATCCAGTCTAGCCAATCCTTTTGAAAGCCAAAGGCTTCCATTACCTTGAATGGAAATCTCTAGTTTACTCTATCATAAGCTTTCTTAATGTCCAATTTCAACAACATCCCTATTTTTTTTAGTTTTTGGACTGAGTGAATGACTTCTTGTGTAATTATCACCCCGTCCAAAATTGAACGGCTAGGAACGAAGCCTATTTGTTCCTCGAAAATGATTAAAGGAAGAATATTCTTTAATCTATTAGCTATCACTTTAGCCAAAATTTTATAAATCGTATTGCAGAGAGAAATTGGACGGAAATCTTCCTAGGAATTTGGCTTCTCCTTCTTCGGGATAAGAGCAATTAAAGTATTATTAGCTTCCTTAAGCACACTTCTAGTACTTCTTGAGTCCTCTAACACCTCCCAAATATCCCTTCCAACAAATCCCCAACATTTTTGAAAGAATGTTGTAGGAAACCCATCCAACCCAGGGGCCTTCTCTGGCTACATCTCAAAGACTATCTCTTTCACTTCAGCTTCAGAGAACTTAGCATTTAATGCTTCCATTTGAGCTTGAGAGATTAACTTCAGAATGGATTGCAATGAAGCCTTCTGTGACTCCAAGTTTGAGCCCTCCCAATTGTTAAGCCAATTCTAAAAATAAGAAACAACTAAGGCTCTAATCTCCACAATATCCTCCACCATTTGGCCATTTGTTGCTTTAATACAAGAAATTTTATCGAGCTCCCTTCTGGCCTTTGTAGAATTGTGAAAGAAATTTGAATTTCGGTCCCCTGTCTTTAACCAAACATCCCTAGATTTTTGTCACCAAAAGATCTCCTCTTTTGCCAAAATCTCATTTAATTTTTTGGAAAGCTTTTGTTCTTTCTTATAACAAGCATCATTCATCCCATTATTCATGATTTCTTCAGCCAGGAGAGCCAACTCACTTTCTGTTTGAAGTTTCTCTGCAAAAATATTCTTGAATCAAACCTTATTCCAATGTTTGAGTTGTTGTTTCACATATTTTAACTTTGTAACCACATTAAACATACTTGGTCCCCCTGGGGAGCACTCCTTCCACCACAATTCCATCATTCCCAAGACTTGAGGGTCCTTAAACCACATCATTTCAAATTTGAATGGACAACGAATCGGTCCCTTCTCCCCAACTATTTGGAGTTGCACTGGAAAATGGTTAAATCCACTCCTAGAATTGATTTTTCTTTCAAAGGAAAAAGGGAAGAGGCTCAAGTTTCCTTTGAAGAAGAATCTATCGAGCTTCTTCACTATGCTACCAAACCCTTTCCTTCGATTTTTCCAGGTGAAACAACCATTTCCTATTGGAATTTCTCGTAGCGAATTCCTTTCCACAAAACTGCATAATTCAATTTGAGATTGCAGGATTTTCCCTGAGCCTCCCTTTTTGTCTTCTTGCCAAAGAATGGCATTGAAGTCTCCTCCAAGTAAGCAAAAATCCTGATTCAACCCACTCAGGACCCCGTCCAGTTCTAGCCAAACCAGCCTTTTTTGAATGCTCAAAGAAGGACCGTAGACATTGATTAGATTAAATTGAAGGTTTGAGATCAAACTCTGTACCTTGTAAACTAGACAATGATGACTCAAGTTTAAGGTCTCCACTAAAACTTTTTGATATTTCCAAATGATTATTAGACCTCCCAAAGCACCCTCCACTTCCACACCAACCCATTTCCAAAACTTCAGCTTCTTACCAAAATTAACCAGGTCCGAGCCACCCAATTTTATTTCTTGCAAAATACATACTTCTACTTGAAAAACTTCTAAATGGCGCCTGATGAGGCTCCATTTGTTAGGGGTGTTTAAGCCCCTAATGTTCTAGGTTAAGAGCTTCATTGTTGTTCAGGAAGGGCATCACCCTTCCCTACTTTAATCATTAAGTCTATCTTCTATTGACCACTGGCGTCCCCATCCCATTTCCTCTTCTCCTGGTTAGGAATTCTACCCCTCTTTTTTGTGTTCACCACAATCAGGTGTTAATTTGAAAATATCCCTTCGATGAATTCCTAACCTAGTTTTAGCTGCCACCAAACCTTCAGACAACTTCCTTTTCTTTCCTGATTGCGAGCTAAGCAATTCCAAAGCCCCTTCCCCTTCTTCCACCACCATATTCTCTAAGCCTTTAGAGTCATACCCTTCTTCCAACACCCTGGATTTTTCTTTGGCCACCACCGCTAGTTCCACAAGCTCCTTCCCCACTTCTATCAATTAGTCTAGCTCTGCATTTCAACAATCGCCCCCCAGTATTTCCAAGGCCTCTGAAATCTTCTCATCTAGGACCACATTTTGATCCTTCTGCCCCTCTTGATTCTCCTGTAGCTCTTCCACCCCAACAACCAAGGAGCTAGATTTCCCCACTCCATCTTTTGGTTTCCTGCACCCTAATGAGCGAACCAAATTGTTATGAGTCAAAGTGTCTCGTTCCAGCTTTTGAATCCAGCTCCATAGTCTGTTAAGATTTCAATCTCTCCCCATATGTTCCGAACTGGTGCATTTTCTACACAAATTTGCACATATGTTTGGTTTTTATTTTCCAACTTCCTTTCCTCTGAGCAAACAAAAGTGCCCAGTTGATTCCCTATTTCCTCCAAAATATTAGGAGCCCAATATTCCTGAGGGAGATTGGAAAAACTATACCAATCTTGAAGGGTTTCAACCTCATGGGTAGCCGGGTCGAAACCAACCCTCCACTATCTCAGGTAAAAACCACACCCATCTAAAACCCAAACACCATTAACAATTTCATCTCTTATACTTCTAGAAGGGAAAGTTACCAAAAAGAAACCATTTTGAAGCATTTTAAATTGCAAGTCAGGCCCGCAACGCTCTTTCCACCATTTGACCAAATAATCCCAATTAAAATCCGCTCCATACCATTTTCCAATTAGTCCTAGATTTTTGAGGTGCAAAACCTCCACTTGAAGTTTCAAAGAACTAATTACCACTTTGGTTCTTTCTCCTTTTTCTTCATTTCCTGATTGTGAGTCGTGCTGACCTCGATCCCCGACTGAGTCTTCTTCCCTTTCTTCCTCCCATTCCTTGGTAGGCATCTTCTTTTGCCAAACCATTCCTCCATTACTATTTCTGCTATTAGGGTTTCTTCTAGGACCCTGTCTACCCAACTAGGGGAGGCCTCCTTGACCTCTTTTTCCACCATTTTGCTGTTGCGGCCAATGAAAAGCTTCATTTCTATAGTTTCCACTCCATATATATATATGTTATTATAACTCTCTCACACAAACATATATATATCACATATATATGTATACATAACCCTATTTTATTATCTTTATACAATACAAACAACCCTTTCAATCGACATACATACATGGGATGCATATATACATATATATTTATATGGACCAATTAAGTCTAATCAGTATCCCCATGCATATGGGTGATCCATCCATGAGTATGCATAGGTATGTCTACCTATGTATACTTATGTTCATATTCACTCACATGTATGAGTCTACCATAGACATGTACACATATACATACATATATATATACACATATTATGCATATATCTCATCGATACCACAATAAGCACACAAGGATAGACTAACACAAAAACATCCAGATTCAATCATAATTCTCAATCACAAAACTCACAAAAATGATTACTTACCTTCCCCAAAAACTGACTTGACTCTCTATATGACCAATTAGGATGTGAGTGTGTGATTGCTCAATTTTAGGCTTGTTTAGGGTTACCCTAGACAAAATTATTCTCCTGAGTTATACTTCCCCTCTCTTCTGGAGGATTGAACATGCTCCTGCACTCAACTTGACACATCATAACCATAGTTAGTCAAACACAACATAATCTTGTGTATCATAAATTTTATAGTTAGAAACATTATAAAATATCAAAGTTCATTAATCATACATTCATCATATCTTCATTCAAGATTGATAAAACATATTCATATAAAGATTGATAAAACACATTCAAATAGAGATCCATAGAACACATTAATTTATTCAATCAATTTAACCAAACAAGGTAATAGTAATTAGGTAATATTGCTTGGGGTGTAACATATTCCCCCCCTTGTGAATCATCGTCCTCAATGATTTATTAAGTATCAACATGGACTTAACACTAAACATCAAACACTTGATCAAAAACATTTATTATTTTCTAGAGTTTTCAAAATCTTGCAATACTTGCAAAAACTTCTACTTCATCTTAGCATAATCTTCCCAAGTGGCAGAATCTTCTACATACTTGTCCCATTGGACTTTGCACTATAAAACCTCTCTATTACATAAGTGAAGCTTACATGTTTCGAGCACCTTTAGAGGCTCGATTATTACTACCCCTGGATCCTGCACTTGTAGAGCATTCCAATCAATAATATGGTTATTGCCTGGGGTATACTTCTTAAGATATGATACATGAAATACATTGTGCATCGTAACAAGAGCTGGTGGCAAAGTAATACTATATGATATAGGGTTATCTCCTCAAGAACCTCAAAAGGACCTACGTAGCTCATAGCTAGTTTGGATGAATTTCCAAACTTAATAGAACTCTTATGAGGTTTGACCCTTAGCAACACCTTTTCCCCTGCTGAGAAACTTCTGGGTATCCATTTGGCATTTGCATAAATTTCTTTTCTATCATTAGTTTCTGCTAAAATTTACTTAATAATTCTAACTTTCTCCTCCATTTTGGATAACATCTCGGGCCCAAGGCTTATCCTATCATCTAGCTTATCCCAGCTTATAGGAGTCTAACATTTCCTGCCATATAATGCTTCGAATGGAGCCATCTTAATCACATAATGATAAGAGTTATTATATGCAAACTCAACTAATGGTAGATAATCTTACCATTTGTATTGTTGATCCATGCAATACATCCTTAGTAGGTCTTCTAACACTTGATTTACTCTTTCAATTTTTCCATCTATTTCTAGATGATAAGTAGAACTTATATTCAATTTAGTTCCAAGTGCAAAAAATAGGGATTTCCAAAATCTAGATGTCACACGAGCATCCCTATAAAATATAATCTTCTCACGAATCCCATGTAATCTAAATATCTCTTGCACAAATTTTTGAGCTATCACAAGAGCTCCACCAGTCAAATTATCTAGTATACAGTGAGCTACCTTAGTGAGCTTGTCCACCACTACCAGAATGGCATTGTGCTTATTCCTTGACATAGGTAATCCTTGCACAAAGTCCATCCTAATGACTTGCCACTTAATTTCTGGAACTTCATGTGGATACAAATGATTTGTAGGGTGATGATGCTCTACCTTCACTCTTTGGCATTCTAAGTAACTAGTTAATCTTGCAACATACCCTTTTATACCATTCAAAAAATATAATGGCTTCACATCAACCAACATTTTGGTGACACTAGGATGTCTTGAATATGGTGCATTGTGAACTTCTTTTCATACCAAGTTCCTTAATTCACCAGAATTAGGTACATCAATTCTCCCTTGAAATCTCAATGATCCATTTGATTCAAGGTGATACCCTTCGTACCTTCAATCTTGAGGATCATCTAAGAGTGCTTACTTGACTTGTTCATAGAACTCATCACCCTTGGATTCTTGCAACACTTTACTCTTAAAGTTAGTTTGGATTGACACCATTGAGGAGATATGCCTTCTATGACTCAAAGCATCGACAACCCGATTCTCTTTCCCCTTGATATAACTAATGTTGAAATCATAATCTAATATTAGTTCTAACCTCCTTCTCTACCTTGCATTAAGATTAGGTTGGGTAAACAAATATTTGAGACCATGGTGATCTGTCTTGAATTTAAAGGGTTTTCCTAACATATAATGTCTCCACATCTGTAGTGCATGAACAACTATTACTAACTCTAGGTCATGTGAAGTGTAATTATGTTCATAGGGCTTTAACTTCATAGATTCATAAGCTATGACTCACTCCTCCTGCATTAACACTCCACCCAATCCTTCTCTTGGTGCATCCGTAATAACAATAAAGTTACCATCTGGATCAGGTACCTTCAGTATCGTGGCCATGGTTAACTTCTCTTTGAGTAGATCAAATGTCGCTTGACATTTCTCTATCCATAGTTGGTATGAGTTTTCCATAGTCCATGAAATTAGAAAATAAGCTTTTGGATTCAACTGTGTCTGCTTTTTTGTCAACATTTCGGATCACACCCAATGATCCATCATTAGGAAGAGGAAAATTAGTGAAATAGGAGTACAAATCAGCCTAATAAAAAGTGGGGGAGAGATGAGTGGAAAGAGAAAATAATAAATAATAATAATAACAACCAAAGACAAAAATAATAGTAGCATAAGCAAAAAGTCAAAAATACATAATATATTTAAAACAAAAGACAAAATACATATAAAAATAATCTAAAAAAATGTATGAAGGAAGATCCAAAAATGTATAAAAATAAAGAATGTTAAATTATATCTATATATAATAAAAATATATGCAATAAAATAATAATTACAAAAACAAAAGTCAAAATCACAAAATAAATTTGAATTAACAACAAATGACAAAAGTAAATATAATTTTAATAAAAAAAAACTAATGAAGGAAAAATCTAAAAATGAAGATAAATAAAGGAAGGTAAATTATATCTATACATAATAGAAGGATATGCAAAAACCCTTTAAAAAGATGTAAAAAGAGGATTACTCAATATCATTGTTATATAATAAATAGATAAAATGTGAAAAGATAAAAACAAGCAAAGAAAGACCTATGCAAACAAGAAAATAAAAAATAAAGAGATATAATGCACAATAAACAAGTTCACAAAGATAAAAAGAAATTTAAATAAGATAATACATAAGTAAAATAAGAAGGGGTAAAGACAAATAAAGAATTAGGGTAAAAAATAAAAATAAAATAATAAGGCACCCACTCAAATAAAAATAAGAATAAGAGAATACAAAAACTAATAGAATAGTTATGTTTTAATTAGTTGTGTTTAATAAATTCAAAATTGTTTGGGAAGACTATAATAGATATGAGAGGGAAATTATAATGGTAAGTGCAAGTTTTACTCCATAGTGTATGAGAAAGTGCACAAGAAGCCTATGCCTAGAATGAATCCATTATTAATAAAAGAATTTAGAGTGAGAAAGCTAGTAGTATGTTGGATCTATCCTAAAAAAACCCTCATCATGGTTGAAATTACTCTAATAAACCCTCACATTTTTTACAATTATGTGCTTCCTAAAATTGTGAAGTATGATTTTTTTTTCATTTATCTAATTCAATTGCTTCTATTATGAATTGAAGAAAGATAGGGGGTATCCCTATAATATTATTTAAAATTAGGGGGAAAACTTATAAGTCCATGTCAATTTTTATAATTGGAGACAAAAATGAATCTTTTACCTTTGATTGAAATCACCCCATTGGTTTTCATCCAAAGGGTAGAATTAGGAAATTTCTCTTACAAAAAGGTCAACCTCTTGTACAAAAATGATAAGAAAACCTTCTAATTATAACTATAATTTATATGGGTTGTGTGATGATAATTTCATGCATACTATCAAGGATAATGGTTTCTTGATTATGGATAATGATTCAAACAACACTAAAGGTTGGCATAACCTTATCAAATATTTGCAAAGAAAATTCAAAAATTAAAATTAAAATTAAAGTAACAAAACACTCACATGATTTATAAATTGAAACAAATTAAAAACAGAATAACCCAATTTGAACCATGCTTACCCCACATAGTCTTCAAGGGGCCTATAATCTTATGAAAGATTTACGAAAAAAAAATCATAAAAAAAAATTGGATAGCATGATTTAACAGAATTAAAAAAATTCTCATAGAATAACTAAAGAGCTTGGGCATAACCCAGGTTTACAAGTCATAAGAAGGTGAGTCCAAGATTTACAAATTAAAATTAAAATTGAAAATTGAAAATTAACCTTTTTAGGTGTAAATAGTAAATTTATAATATTTCTTTTACAGTTAATTTTTTTAATTTTAGAAACTTCTTTTTATGTTTAATAATTTAACATATTTCTTTTATAATTAATTTTTTAATTTTAGAAACTTCTTTATGTTTAATAATTTAATTTTATTATAAGTTCAATTTAAAACTAAATTCAAATTTATTCATAATAATACTTAAAATATTAAGATTAAAGAAAATAAAGTTTTAACTTAGACTGCACTTAATAATGTTTCTACACCATTCCAAGCAAGGAAAAAAAGTTTAATCATTCAACCAATAAAATTTCACTTAACAATATTTTAATAATTACCTAAATCATATATTATTCAATAAGAAAAATCTAACTTAACTTGTAATTAAAACTAAAAAAATCTAATTTCTTTACTTTTTTTCACGTCATGAATATAGTCTTTTATTATCTACTAGTAACAAACTTAAATTTTATTTTTCTAACTATAAGTATATCAACATCTTTTACATATATTTCTAAAGATAAGAATGCTATTTTAATTAAATTTATTAAATATATTTTTTAATATAAAGAATATTAAATTTATTTTATTATTAATCTATTATTAATGAAGAATATAAATATAAGGCATATTTATATAGTGGGGCCCACCAATGTACCTCTAAAGAATAATAACATTCTCAATTTTAAAGTATTTTTATTAAAAAGTTAAATATTATGATTGTATTCAACACAAGAAATATATCTATTTTGTACAACATATGGATATGTATGGAATGTTTTCTATTTCTTTTTTCTTAAAATACATTTTGGTACAGTGGGTGTAAATGTTTTGAATAGTTTTAAAATTGTTATAATATTCAACATGGTAAAGAATATTCTATTACTTCTAAAGTAAATTAAATATTTATCTTTTGCAATGTTAAAGTACATTTTTCTAAAGAAAAGTATTTAGTAATATATAGATATCTTAGATAAATCTTGTTAAAGTATGGAAGGAATAAATATAGTAAAAAAATAGATCATACATTTTATTTGTATTTTATTATTTTAAATAAAAACAAATTATTATTATGAATTGGTGATTGGCCCCCCATCATGTTCCTTCTCTCATTCATTCACTAGACCGATGGAAAAGCAAAGACAAATCATTAGTTGATAATGGGAGAGGAAATGGGGTGTCGGTTGGGGAGCGCAAGTTGACAGCGTAGTGGCAAGGCCACATCACCTCATGTGTTAATCCAAGTTGTTGGGGGAACAAGGGAGGTAAGCTACCAAAAGAATGGCAGTCCGCCAAAATTGGGGAGATCTCGGAGGCACCGGATGTTTTAATGACACATGAAGCTAAGGATAAACATAATGACACATCGAGTACGACCATCATGGAAGTGTACACAAATTGGTCGAGTGGTAGAAGTTGATCCTCACGAGGTGATAGCTGAATTAAGGCTGAGGGTTGCAGGACAAAATTTTCTTGCAAGGACGGATTGCCTTGCTTAGCCATCGTTTCAAGCTCGTGTGCGGTGGCTCGGCCTTGCTGTATACAGGCCTTTTAAATGTGGACGAATGATGGAATTTTCACTGTATGGTTTTCAAAATTTGTTTTGTTGGTTGTCTTTGTGCAAGGAACTTTCAACCAGAGGGCAACTAATGGCGAAGATGAGCATATCGATATTCATCATCTCCATCTCAACGGAGGGGTTGGAAAGCTTCGGCGTCGACACTCTTGTCTCCTTGGTGGCGACGGAGAGACAAATAGCATTCAGGGAAATTACCTATCAAAGGCTGAAGAGAATCCTACTTGAGGATGATCCCTTGATCATGTTAGCAGTCAAAATGATATTAGGAAAGGGCCACTTGGATAGAAGGGAATTCACGAGCGATAATGCACACATTTCTTCCCGGTTCTTGGCCATCATTTTGGACTTGGAAGTGCCGAAGGTGGAGGCAAAGGAAATGATGGAGTTTCTTTTTCGTGGTAACCTGTTAGGAGGGTTAGAGAAGACACTGAAAGCGGCCTTCATGGGTAAAGGAATCTCGTGCCCCTCGGACCTGGAACTCCTTTGGGAGACGAATGAGGTAGTAAAGGTATATCCCTTCCTTTTAGACTTAAAGGGGCCAGAGCTCATGAGGCACAAAATGATCTCGGCCATGGCGATTGAATTTCTGAAAAAGAAAATTGGGGTTGGTGATGGAGGAGGGTATGGAATGGGAGGAAGATTTCACCTTGTTTGCAGAATTAAATGGTTTCTTGTGAGGCTCAGTTTTAGTGTATCAATTTTTTATTTTAAAAATTATAATCGGTGCTAGTTTTTTTGAAGTTATGCAGTGGGACTGCAATTTTGTGCCGGTCGTAGCATGCTCCCAGGTTGGTAGGTCTAGATTTCATGGAAGAATGGTGGTTTCTCCTGCTATGACGTAATGTATATTTTCTTAAGCTTAATACA